>APFE031121356.1:69386-131733 GCA_000404065.3 Pinus taeda | reverse complement strand
TCGTCATGCCACCATTATGATAAACTATCAGAAACTAGAGCCCTTGACCCTTGCAGAAAACCTTCAAAAATTCCTCTCCATTCAGATACGATTTGAAAAAATATAAAAAAAGTATTGGTAGCCTATAATATTCTTCCTCATGTGGCTATTTAAACTTGTAACATCCTTTCAAGTGGTCAGATAAATAACAATCATTGTGTTCACGATTTAGATTACCATTTTCTTTTGATTACAAAATAGTCAATACTACTCCATTCCTATTTTAGTAGATATCCCCTAGTTTTACCAAATACTCATTTTAATACCTCCAAAACCTATAACCCTCTACCCAAAATCCCCACCCCAATATCTAAAATATATTTGCTCTATTTTTCACAATTTTAAAAACCCCCTTATGAATGAACATGATAATTAATAAAGTGAAGCCCCTATGGAAAGTTGTCCCTTGAAGTGGTGATCCCATTTTGGCCTTTTGTAATGTTCCTCTGATGATCCATCAAATTATCCCCATCCCTCTGTGGACTACACGAATGAATTTGGATGTAAAACTCTTGTCCCTCAAACTCAGCCTGTAGCTGAGTCTTCCTCTCTTTCCAATAAGTCATCCTATGTTGATCGGTTTCCATTTCGGCCTTTGGATAAGGTATCATCCCCTTACAAGGAATTGGAGAATACGGCTCCCATTTCTATTAAAAGTTCCCTTTTCCATAATCCTTTGGATTGTGGAGGTTAATCATATAAAAATTTCACACATAGGAAGAAGAAACCCCCTAAATATAATGAGGCTTTAACTTCTAACAAGATCGAAATGGGTTATGTCAATGAGGATGGATCTCCCAATAACAGGGTTGATATTCATTATGATTTTAATGTTGCGAATATCTCTTTTTTCTATTTTAATGGAGTCTAGGTCCTTAGATGGGATGTAACTGTGCATGTCGTGCCTCCATGATTATTATTTCCATTAACATCCTGGGTTTAGGGGTGAACCTAAAATTATGCTCTTTTAGAGGTATTATTCGAGTTCATAAACCCTATGTAATCCTTTTCCAATAAACGATGGTTTGCAAAGGTAAGGCGTGCGAGGTAATGTTGTTTATATGCCTTACATGGCATGTACTTGAAACTGATGCTATTGGATTATCTAGTTGTCTAAGGGTTATGTGGAATCCAAAAATGATTGAGATGCAAACATTTTTGTCGTTGTGTAGGGATTATCATGAATAGACACGTGATGGGAAACTGTCAAAGTTTTTGAATTGTCAATTCATATGCTCCATATGTGGGGAGTAGAATATTTTGGGACCAGGTTCTGGAATCTGAAATCCTTTGATTAAGTTCCATGATCATTGTGGGGGATCTTAATTTTTCGATGGAAAGCAAAGATATGTGGGGAAAAAAGTCTTGAATTGATAGTATGGGTTCTTATTTCGAAGGTTTTATGGAGGATTTTTCCCTACTAGATGTGACACTCTTTCAGTGACTCACATATATTTGTAACATGTCTAGGAAGGGTCATCCATACATAACGTTGAATCAGTAGAATATTATGACTTGATGACAAACCTAAATGCTCACAATTGGAACCTTAACTAAAATAAAATTCCTTGATCATGAAACCCATGATTCAAGCATTAAAAAAATAATTTTATTTTCTTCTTTACATCAATTACATAAGATCATATTTACACATGCCATTATGAAGACTGAATGTAGTTACACTTTTCAACACACTCTACACTAGATGTTGGGGTCTCTCCATTGGGGGGCTGGAGATCATGGATCCAAGATCAAAATTAGATTAGATGCCATCATGGGGAAGGCTAGAAATCATTCATTATCCTTTCAGTTATTTAATATCCTTCATAGAAAGGACATTATTTGATTGCAATAGATATATCTGGCGAGGACTCAAAATATTGATCAGTGGTGTTGGAGAAGGGCAAAATACCATGACACACTAGAGACATATCATGAGGAATGAGAGTCATACGTAGCGCAACTTTAATTTGCTGGCATCACTCTTGGTGATAAGCAGGACTATATAAGAAGGGGGGTAAAATGAAAAATAATAATTTGATGGTCCAAGACATCTACTTGAAGTTGCCAAGGCCTTGGAGGATCAATGAGTATAATAAGCATCTACGAGATATATGGAGATGGATTCTCCTGAAAAAATTAAAATGGTTTTGTCGACTGGAAACACATGATCATATATTAACATGGAACAACCTACAAAAGAATGGGTTCATTGGTCCTGGAATATGCCCTTTATGGATGCGAGGGGGCGTTGGGGGGAGATAAAGTTCATTTGTTGATTAAATGCTCATATGTGAGGCTAAATTGGGATGGGGTTATGGAGGAAATGCATCCTCCTTTTCTTGGCACCAATAAACCCTTGTTCAAATGTCTTTTATCATGGTTCACTTCGCATAGGACGTACAAGTCCCTCCTATTATATATCATATGTTTTATATGGTGAAGTAGGAATGCTAGCATTTGTTATTAGAAAACTATGACTGTTAGAGAAGCCATTATCAAGACAAATTTTTTTTTCAATGAGGTCTGGTCGATGATCAAGTCTAATAGAAACATGAAATGCAAATTCATTGATATTTTACAAGAATCTCTAGTTGGGTTTTTCTACAAAGCCAACAATAGAAGGAAATATGGATGTGGTGCAATCATAGCTATTGAGCTTGGTAATTTCTTCCACTTCTCGTGAGAGGGAGGAATGGGATCAAACAAAAAATTGGAGATTACAACATTATGGGGAGTCCTTATCGCAACAAAATGGCTAAGGTTAGACAAAATTTAGGCATATGGAGATGCAAAAGGAATCATTATTTGGGTAAACAAGCATACTAATTTAAATGTCCCCATACTTGCAAATTGGATGATGAGGATTCAAAACTTGGTAAGGAATTTTAATCATATACATTTACAACATATATAAAAAGAATATAATTGACAGCAAACCTTGTATCTAAAAGAGGTATTTCGAAGGAAATAGGTAAAACAAATTTCTCACTCTTCAAGTAGGGTATCATGGTAAGTGCAAGTAGCATCAACTACTCTTAAGATTCATTTTAACAAAAACCCAATTTTATGGAAATTTTGTATCTTTCAATAATCGAAGTGTTGATGTATGAAAATTTAATGGTTATAAGCTAAGGTTTAATGTTAAGAAAAACACTCTTTTTAGAATAAGAAAATAGAAATGTACGGGCATACGAATGATAGGAGAAGCATGAAAGGATAATATAATGAAAGAAATTTGAATTATGTACTATCCTTATATTGTAATACAAATATAGTGTTTTATTTCTTTTTGAAAAAAAAAGTAGCATCAAAATAAATGAAATAGTAAAAAAACACATATTAAAACACAATCGATAGAGACCATGAAAAGTACTCCAACTATGTTACTTCTGATCCACGTTCAACGAAAGTGTCTCCATTTCTCTTCTCATGAAGCACAACTTTGTTGTTGGCCTCCATCGCCCTAATTCCCATTAGTTGTTTTCAGCCTCCATTTCTCTGCTTCATGAAGAGCCCATCAACAATGTAAAGATGAACTCCTAATCCTTTACCTCTACCTCTTTTACTAGCACCTTGTATTGAAAATTTTAAGACAAATTAAATTTTAAGACAAGATTTATTTTGTCTTAAAAAATTGTCTTAAAAGCCCCCTCCGGGTAGTGCTGTCGAATGCAACTAAACATAAGTGGTCTCTAATCGTATCAATAGAGTTTGAAGGGACATAAGATAATTGGTGTCCTTCAGAATTGACTACCCCCACAAAACGAAGAGCCCAACAAATCATTTTCTTTATATAAGATAACATGAATGTTAAGCGAAATAGCAACCTCGATATAGATGCAAGACAATAGTAGCATGCAAGTTGTTGGACTTAGGGTGCTCTGAGAGAGTCAATTTTGTAGTTGTTAGATCATATTTTCTTAAATTGATATGCTTTTGTCTTAATTGTTGATTGTATTAAATTAGTTTCATCTTAAGTGGTCATTGTCTTAAATATAAATTTGTCTTCAAATATTTTTGTCTTAAACTATTTTTGTCCAAAATATAAAGTTTTGTCTTAAAACAATTTTGCCTGTTTTGCCCTAAAATATTTTTGTCTAAAATTGTTTGTCTTAAACATAAAGTTTTGTCTTAAGACATTATTGTCTCAAACTATTTTTGTCTTAAATTTAAAGCTTTGTCTTAAAATAATTTTGTCTTACATATAATGTTGTCTTAAAATATATTTGTCTCAAGTTGTTTTTGTCTTAAAATTTATATTTAAGAAACTTATGAAATAACTAAAATAAAAATTGACTTTTTAAGACAAAAAATATCTTTTGTCTTAAAAAAAAATGTCTTTAGTATTGCAATATGCCAAAAAATAATGGGATTAAATATTAATATGATATATAGAGGCTATATGTATATTTTAAATAATTAAGCAAAAAGGCTTATTCTACAATCTACTATAAGTCTACTATGAGGGGATTTCTCAGAGTTGACATGTGTTTTTCTTAAAAAATCCTTAACTTGGTTGGTTGACATTTCCTTTCACCTTCCAAACTAATAAAATATTAATATATTATACTCATAATATGATTTTATATACATTTATAGATAGAAATAACTTTAATAATAAGATTAAAATATTTAATATAAAACTTAATTATTGGTTTGAATATCCATATTAGCTAATATAATTCTTTAGAAATTGTGTGTTTTTTAATGTTTACCTTAATAAATATTTCAATGTTAGAAAGGGGAAAGTTAATTTGAGATACAATAAATTTGAAAATATGTAACTTGTGCAGTTTTTAAATATAAAATAATAATAATATGAACAAATTAATGAAAAATATCAAATTTAAACCAATCAAAATGTGATTTTCAATCTAGAAAAGGGAAAAGTAATTTGAGGTAAAATAATTTGAAAATATATAACTTGTGCAGTTCTTAATATAAAATAATAATAATAACGACAATTTAATCAAAAATACAAATTAAACCATCAAAATTACACATGTTTATAAAAAGAAATAGAAAACTAGTATAAAATTTTCTTTATCACATATTTATTAAGCATTAAAAAAGTTTTAAATCTTTTGGCGTGCAAATATTTTTGAAGTTTTACATTTTAAAAAGAAGTTGAAATATGATGAGATTTGATCTCCCAGTCTTACTAAATCTATAATTAAGATAAATATATACTATTTTACTATTATACGCCTACATGGTATAAAAATTCAAAAAGAATACTAAGACCAGCTAAATACTATATTTGAATTCAATTAAGTAAATGACAACTAGACAATTAGATAAATGGCAACTAAATATGCCACTAGGGATCGGTCACTATTCGACACAGAATTAATTGTCGTATATATAGCTAGAGGCATGGTCCGATCATTACCTGTATACAATGGACAGTGTCGATTCGTATATGCACTACCAGTAAAACTTAAATACGGACTGCATCATACTTACACGGCCGTTTACTAGTGGTTTCTCAGATCAATAATGGCATGCAATCCGACGATTGAGGTGTTCATGATTCACTTTGATGCGTGTCCGTTGGATGCGAATGCAAAAGCCCGTTAGTGATAGTCATAATCAAATGATGACTACGGATAAGGATTTTTTCCCGTCCACGAATGGCAATAAGCAAATGATTTCGATTCAAAAACAATAACAGTGAATGGAAGGCAAGCATAATAATTATTTTCCAACTTTGAATGATTTGCGAATCTATGAGGGCTCATAGGAAGGTTAGGTTGTTTTGGTCTATTAATGGACTTCCTATATTGTGTGTGGCTGAAATTTCTCCGCAGCTACCAACTGGAACAAGTTGACAACGGCATTTATATAATATGATCTTTTCGTACGAAAACAAGTACACACCATTGGTAGAAAGTTTTTAGAGTTAATATTGGAAGGATTTTTAATTTTTCATCTTTAAAAAAAACATATTTTACTATTAGAAATTTTAATAATTTTACTAAAATATTACTAAATATTTTGCAATTTATATATTGAAAAGTAATAAAATTAGTACAATCACATTAATATTTTTAATGTGGTTGATATAACCTAAAGCTTCATAAATATAACAAAAATAACTATTAAATATAACAAAAAAATTATGCACCACAAATATTGCTGCACATATTATTTGATTAACATGTGCAGAAAGTGGGTCCACTTTAACTTAAAAAAGGATTAAAACTTATTGTAAAAAGGATAATTTGTTAATAAAAATTTCTATATATAATAAATGTTATAATAATAATGAGAAAGTTATCATGCAAAAACTTGGTAGAATTGGAATAATCCCAAATCTCTAGGAAATTGGTTGGGGGAGCTCTAATTTTTTTAATCTATTAAAAGTAATACACTATTTTGCTAAATAAAATTTGCTTATATAAATGAATGTTATAAATATAATGAGGAGTTTATCATTGAGGAACTTATTAGAATTGAAATAATCTCAAATCCTTAGGAAATTGTAGGCAGGAAGCCACTTTAAATTGATTAAAAGTCAATGATACTTAACAAACTGTGTAACCGTCTATAATCCTTGATAAACATTCAGACAAATGATAACTAGCATATTCCCAAACAATCTAAGCCATAAATTAAAAAAAATCAACAGATCCTCATCTACCTTAAATTAAAATAAAAATTCTTCCACCTTAAATTAAAATAAAAATTCTTCCCATTATTAGTCAAAATTGTTAAACTTTTGACTAAATTGTCATCGGTAAAATTTTAGAGATTTTTGTATTTTGGTACGCAACCCAACTATTTTAGCAGTATCTTGGTATACAACTTAATTATTTCATCCTCGTTAAAACATTGTCTGTTATACTCTTTATTGTCACGCTATTTTATAAAACATCTTGTCCGAGTGGGACCTTATCCACGCTCGCTGACATGTATTAAAGTTCAGTCGAAACTAAAGATCATCTTCTAATCACCCTGTAAGACCACATAGACGAATACCATTATGCAGCAAACCTTCAAATACTTTCCACTCTTTCACGTGACGCTAAACAAATCTGATCCGAAACAAATGTTTCGTTCCTCGTCAGCAATGCCATTCCATTGACGCCGTTATCGGATGAACAAACAATTGTTCTGAGGGAAGGTATTGAAAAAGAAGAGAGTAATAAAAGATTACATAAAAGTACTGGACCTCACAGAAAGTGTTACCTTACTTTACCGTCCATCCTTGTATTAGACTTTATCCTTGCTTCCTCTAATTCATCACATGGCATACATTTTGATAGGTTGAATTTTAATGTTAACCTTGGAAAAGACAGCATTACAAATATAGGACCACATACAAAATGGAACCTTGTAGATTCGAGTGTGCTTCCACCAAGTCAGCTGATCACATACGTTTCAGGAGTTAAAGTTCTTATTTCATCAGCGAAAGTGAAAACGCCATTTAAGTAATAACTTTTGTTATACAATAATAATTTGTTTATTAATATTCATCTTATTAATATTTTTTATAAATTAGTATAAAATTATTATATTTATTTATTAATATTTTAATAAGAAATAAATAAAAATGTAACAATGTTATTAGCCTAAAAGTGATAAGGAACCAAATAAGTATCAAAATACTCTGCTTCCATTCCACATCAACATATTTATGACTGAAAATTCTTTAAATAGAAGTAAAAATATTGATTTTATAAATTAAGAAGGTATAATGGTGTTCGTATACAATGATTTGGGTTGTTCTTAATGATTTAATCGGGATAAAAATTATAATAGATTTTTTTTAAGTTGGAATTTTAAAATTGTAGTATATTTGTTATCATTATTATAATTTTTACACATATAATTTTTAATATTTTTAAAATAAAGTAATTTAAATATTTATATATAAATATAAAATTAATCCAATAATAAAAATAAAACATATTCTATTTTTTTTAATTTTAAATATATTTATGAAAAAATAATTTATATTGATATAAAATATAATTATTGGTATTTTTTAAATATTAAATAAAAATAAGAGTGAAAAATAGGAATAAGAACACTTATATTTTTTTTTACAATTATTATGGTTTTCCATGTCATAAAGGTCCTATGTTAAATTGGATCATGAATAAATTGACTTTATTTTCTTAGTTGAAACTTAGGAGCATGATAAATCTAAATCTAAGGTCCTCTGCATAGTTGGATACATTATCTAAGGTCTCCCACATAGATGGATTAATTATTAGTTGGCATGGAACAAGAAATCCTAGTGTAGAGGTTTTGGAGGAATAACTTTTTATGTAAAAAATAATATTTCTTCTCATATTTTGCTTTATAAGATCGACCCCCTTGGTACATTTGGATGAATAATTTGGACACTAGCACTAATAGGATTTATCTTGCAATTTATTATTTTTCTCCTATGAACTCTACCCCTTATAAGAAAAAAAACATGGATAACAACTACTTGTTCAATACCTTAGAACAAGATATTCATAGTCTAAGCAATCAAGGAAATATCCTCTTGCTAACGGAATTCAATGCTAGAGTGGCAACTAACCAAGCTACTCTCAAAAGTCATAACTCCCACCCTAATCCCCTCTCGCTAGATGGGGACTTTGACATAGCTATTTGATGAAAAGAAATTCTAAAGATACAAATATGAACTTATTTGGAATCGAGCTAATCGAACTCTATAATTTTGAAGACTTGATAATTTGTAATGGAATTAATAGGTGGTCAACCTATGGTCCAATGACTTTCATTCATGGGTTTGGTAGTAGTGTTGTGGATTATGGGATATCTAATACCCATGTTCTCAATTGTATTGTAAATCTTTGTTAAATTTTCCTAGGACAACATTGTTCTTTTCCATAATAATTGCATTTCATCTTTAATATGTTAAGTTCACCCCATATCTGCATCATTACATTATTTAGATCTACATTATTATACATCAACCTATGCAATTATATAGAAAGAAACAACATCACCATCATCATCAATGCATTGGAACAAAAGGGAACAGTAGAAGAAAAACATGCACACACATAGAGATACTAGGATTGGTCCAAGACCACGGAAAAACCCACTATGGGGAAAACCCTTGCAAATCTTCTTCTTCTTAGATCTTCATCAAATGATGTAGCAAAAGAGAGTACAATGATCCATAACTTTATCTATGCATCAAAACAATAATGATATCCATAAAATATATCTAATCATGTAGGAATGAAAACCCTCATAATGATGGTTGTAATTTGTTGTCACAAACTAATGTCAACTTTTGTATACTATTGTCACTTTGTCGAACACTACCTAGCACTACTACCACTATCAATAAGCCCAATACATATGTTTGCAGTGGATACTAACAAGTCAAATCTATAGATCTACAAATCTGTATAACAACAGAGTGAAACCCATATCTAAGAGATCATTGAAGTCAATTAAAGTTAAGATATAAAACCTTAACTCTAAAATCTTCTAGCTCTCATCAACACCGTGTGAACTCTAGTCACTCTCATTCTATAAATCCTAACAAAGATTTGATCAACTTTATCATAAAATTTCAAAATTTTCAACCAGTAAAAAAATTGTAAATTATTTTTAATATTTAAAAAACTATATAAATTATTTAATTAACTTTAAAAGTTAGTAGGATATGGAATTTTTTCAAGTAAAATTAAACGGGTTGTTTAACTCTTTACACGAAGACCGCTTGGAGCAGTAAATAGATTGTGCAATAAAGTTATATACTGCTCTCCTTTCAATCGATCAGTGTTTTGATGTTTAATTCATTTCCACAAATAAAATACTAACATTTACCTTATGTAGGCACTATTCATGTAAATCCACCTCCGTTTTATTTTTGATAAGCCTGGCAAAGATAAAATTAATCACTTACAAAAATTATATGAAGCTAGATCACTTTTCTTTTTGAACTAGGTGCATATAATGGAGTCTGTTTTAATAAGCCTGGCAAAGATAAAATTAATCACTTATAAAAATTATATGAAGGTAGATCACTTTTCTTTTTGGAAATAGGGCAAATGTATTTTTCATTTCCTATTATTTTTAATGGTAAATTAGTTGGTTTACGGGAAACTTTAATTTTTATATTTTATAAAATGTGAATTAATCCAATTTGAATGAGATTAATAGGAATAAAACATTTTTATTGAAAAAAATAACAAATTTAAATGGAATTTAATCCCGTCAAGTTATAGGTTAAAATATTTGAAAATTGATTAAAAGTGAGAATCAGCTGTCGAGATAAAAACTTGCCTACCAAAAGTCCAATCTGAACAACCCTAGTCACATAATCCTTTCCTTTCAAAAACTCAAAATCGTTAACAATGTGTCTGAATAAGATGTCTAATGCAGAGGATCAGGATGAACCTCCTATTATAAAAGTATTGTGGCGAACATGACGAACATATTTAGAAAATTCAAAATCTGAGGAAAATCAGATTCGTCTGCAATGTGTGTGAAACAATTGCTTAAGTAGAAAATGGTGAGATTATTTGTAAAAAAATTCCAAAAAAACATTAAAACTACATTATAATTTGATAATTATAAGACTTATTTTCATATTAATTGTATCTTACATTATGAAAAAAGATAAAAATCACATATAAAAAAATAAAACTGAAAAACAGTTTCCCACCATATACTGGATATGCCATCCACCAATGACCTCATTGCCACCTCATTGCTGACGCTGAATTCGGGTTTGGTTTGGGCTCAAACGAGACTTACTCCAGCTGCTGACAGATACTTCGCGTTTAACGCCACGAAGTGAAATTCAAAGTATGAAACCATTGACGTGTTATTATATGCGTCGATATTTGAGGATTTTCCAGCAGACTATTATATTAGTGTTATCCTATGTTACAAGAAATATTTCATAGTTCACAGCCAAAGAGCACAAGATTTTAGTGTACCAGCGTAAAACTAAATAGTCGAGAGGAGAATACCAAGTAAATAAATCGAAATAAATAAACTGGGTGATAAATATAAACGAATAGGAACTCATTTAGCGAGACGTATTGCTTTTTCCATCCATGATGCTGCAGTGAGGAAGTCTAAGTTGTTTTTTTGTGTTTACTGTGTAGTTTTAACCCTGGCCAAGTCATAAATTTATATGTATTATGATGGCGATTACATATACTTTTATGAGTGCCGTTGCATATACTCTTATTATCTTGTGCATGTAGGGATTAGATTTGATTCCACTCCAACAAGTTAGCTAAAACAACAGGTCTTGGAGTGCCGGCCACAAACTCAATCGTGCACACCAAATGAAGTTATAATCGGGTGAAGCTTAAGTCTTCGATGATGATGAGAAGATCAGAATCTATACCTATTACCGACTGTACTCGGCTTGTTTCAGTTGGCGACTGCGAAAGATACGCAATATATGAAAGTCAATTCATACATCAAATCACAGAATTTATAATGCGTACCTAACTCTTGTAATTTCGATAATTGATTTACGGCAGAAGTTTCAAAGCAAGAAAAAGTTGCATGCCTCTCTTTCAGAATTCGAAACCATTTGATCGTTGCATTTCGTGCAGAGAAGCTATACCATATCCATAGTGGCTATCTTATTCATATCACGTGATACAGGTCACTTGTCCATGAAGTCGAAGGAGCAGGTGACGGTGGGCGATAGCATATAGATGTGGTTTGATGAAAGCACTGAGTATTTTCGGTCTCGTCAAAAAGAGAAGAGATGTAAAATTTATAAATAATGAGTGAAGAATTTCAGGTAGTGAAAGCAGGTCAAGGTCTTCCATTATAGCCTGCGTATATTTGCAGGATGGTAGTTTGGCACAATACTAAAATCTATAGTAGTGGAGTTGGTGGGATGTATAATGGAAATATACAGAGCCAAGATTAAGGACAATCTTGTCAACGGATTCTAAGAGGGTCATTGGAATTTAGAAGTTAATGAATCAGTTTGATGTGCCATAGCATTGTTGACTATGACAAAAGCAAGATTCATGGTAGCTATTTCATTATAACTCACCACTGCAGGACTGTGAACAGGGAAGAAAAATTAGGATCTAGCCTGTTTATAAGGCAGGGAAAGAGTGCCACTCATAAGGATAGAGATACTGGAAAATAAGGCGATCAGTTTTACAAATATATAAAAATAATTTAATAGTAGTTTAGATTTATCTAAATTTTTAATTTATTAAATAGTAGAAAAATAAAGTCTTTTTTAACTCTAAAAGAAGTTTGCACTATCATAGATTTGATCATTTTAGGAGCTTAACAATGGCAGAGTTTGGCATGCATCTAGTTTAATTACTAATAACTAACAATTATGATTATTAATAAATTAAATTTATTATTTTCATATTTTTTATTGTTAAGTAATTTGATTTAGTCAGATGTTTTAGTTAATAATTATCTAGTGTAATTATTCCACGGTATTTTTAGGGCGTGTTTCGTGGTTAATCTTAACCAAAATCCAACATACATTTCTAAAATTTGAGTTTAAGTTGTTTAACCTGAAGAATTTCAATTCCCCATGGGTTTATAAGGTGCTAAATCCATCTATACATTTAAAAATGTATTTTAAATAACAAAAAATCATAATAATACTTCAAAATTGTATTGCTAAATTCCAATAAAAAAAATCATTTCATCTATAAATTAAACTAACTCATTAATAATTATAACTAATTGTTTTTCAATTTTTTATTTTATTTTTTTCAATTTACTTTCATATAATTTAATCAAATCAAAAGGTTTAAATAACATATCAAAATCATAATAAAACAAAACTTGTCCTGATGATGAACCACACTGGTTGGTTCGAAACGCGTCGACAAAAGTCTTTGTCATGTGATTTACACTGAAGCTCTTCTTATAAATATGACTGATCACAGAAGCCTCAATTCTACAAAACAAAACATTACAACCACTCAAAATTTATTTATTTAAATATATCTTATAACCAAATCCTATATTTAGAGACTCTAAATATTAGTGATCACTATTTTCCAACTTATAAACAAACTTGTCAATTGCATATCTCTCATTGTGTCAACGAGAATTTTTTTATCTTAGAATTAATATTTTGTAACTAAATAGTTATGTTATGAGATATCAAAATTAAAAAAAACACAATATCTACCTTTATTTCATTATCTAATTTACATTTTCAAATTTAGTTTGAAAATAAATATTTATAAATTTATTTTCAGATATAATTAAAAAGAAATATAAAAATCAATAATAATATTTTCTAAAAGACATGTCTTTAAAAAAGTAAATAGTCAAAATTGTGATTTAGGACCGTAATATAATCCGCCGATGGTTATCATAAGAGCATAAGCGAGAGCGTGGCATAGTAATCTGGAGTGTTTTCGGGAAATGGAAAACAAATAATAGTTTATTCCCAATTATATATGGGAGTGTAAATAGTTTTTAATATTAGGGAATATAATTTATAATTTTTGGAAATTTTAAAATATAATATATAATTTTATGCGGTTGAAATATTAATTATAATTATTTATAAATAAATAATTTGTTTAATAAAAAGAAATTCATTTAACTAATAAATCATAATAATGACAATAATATGTTGATCATGTTTGACCGGTTAACATTTAAGTATCTCCTCTGTATGAAGTTTTAACTAGACCCCACATTGTTTAGTGCAAGAGTCCCATCCCATATGATGGCCTCATTGTTATTATCATAAAGGTTTTCCTTATCTCTTGTTTGTTAGCACATGAGAGTGGTCTGCTTTGTCTTCGAACAACAAGGTTCGCGTGCTTGGGGAGTCCTTAGTTTTACTTGTGTCAAGGTTATTTCACCGCAAAGGGAAAGTGTAATGCCCTCGCGACTCAGGAAGGAGTGCGACGGGCAAACACCCCTTCACACGGTGGTTGAGCGGTGGGCACGAACCGGGTAGGTGTGCGTGACGATGGGTGGGCGCCCTTGCATGACGGGCGGGCGCCCTGTGCACGATGGGCAGACATGTTCACCCAACGAACCAACACCGGGTGCGGTCACACGAAGAGTTATGAGCGCGGGCGAGCGTTATAATAGCAACGAGTATGGACCGGCGCCGGGCGGGCGACCCGTGGGCGACCCGTGCACGATGGGGCGGGCGACCCATGCACGACGTGCTGGCGGACGGTGCGGTGCGGGGCGAGGTCACCGCGGAGCAACGAGTGATGAGCATGGGTGAGCGTGTTTTGCAACAGGGCAGGTCGAGCGGGCACGACGGAATAGTGGGCGGGCGCCCCGGCGGGCGACTCATGCACAACGAGCGGGCGACCCGGGCGGGCGACCCGTGAACGGTGGGCGGGCGACCCGACCATGCGACGAATGGCTGCAACAATGCGACATAACAGTGCAACGTTTTGGTACACTTGGTGCGAAAATGGAAAAGGGCCGAAGCCTTATACAATTACGTTGGAAGCTCTGCCATGGGCAAGGGCCGACGTGCAAATGAACTAAGGCAGGGGCTTGTAAACATATTTTGCGGGGTCGGCCTAATGGCTTGACACCCCTTCACCAAAGGCAAGCTAGCGTATATATTAGAGGACGCAGAGCTTCATTTGGATCATCAAGCAATTCGCTCTCCAAATTCGAGCAAGGGTAAAAGGACGCAGCAAGGAAGTGCGCACTTCTCATGCGCACAAGAGAAGTGCGAGTTTTACTAAGGCGCTGATTGTGGGACGAAGGAACACGGTATAAGGCAGTTATGTGCAGGGCCGAGTTGGAGGAGTTCTAGTGGCTCGGGTGAGTACGCTCCTACCAAGGGAGGTTGGTACATGGTTGTAAAGGCTGTCTTGCCTTGTTGTAAATATTTCTAAGTGTTGGCCTTGGATTTCTGCCAGGCACACTTGTATGATGTATTACTGAAGAATTTCATAATATATTAATATCGGGCGAACTTGTTTGGGAGTTGCCCCTCCCTTTACACTTGTGTTCAATTGTTATTGTTCTCGGTTTAATTGCATATTGGATAATGAATGTGTATGGGCTTCATTAAGTGTAAAGATTAATGATTTTTACTTGGTTGAGAAAAATAAACTAAGTATGTTATGTGAAAGGCGTAGTCCATGTGCATGAGTATTGAAAAAAAGAAAGTGCACGGTGGTGCCGCAACTCGCCAGACACGGTTGGAAGAGTACCATAGACCTGGGGGCGTGACAGGTGGTATCAGAGCTCGGTCTATAGCTGGTGAGAAAGGTTGCTCGTGAAGACTTGGACAAGGTTCTTGCAGGTGACTTGGGGAAGACGGTGAATGGTTGACACTAGGCCACAAAAAATCAAGAAGATGGAAGCTAACTCTCAAGCTGGGTCTAGTCATACGATGAAGGACACAGTGAAAGATACTACTCTTGGGTTCATGGAGAGGGTGATTGAAAGGATGGAGACTTTGGAGAATTCTTGGAACCAAGATGTGGACTCTCTTACTAAGGAGCGAGAAACCATCTCAAAGGTCAAGGAAGAGCTTGAAGAACTCCGTACACAGCATGATGAGCTCAAGACACAATATGAGTACACTGATTTTATGTGTACACAACTTGAAGGAAGGATCAAAGAGGTTGAAGAATCAAGGGATGAGGGTCTTGCAGAGATCGTGAACTTGAAAGGAACTCTTGACAAAACAAGCAAAGCTCTTGATGAAGCCAAAGACGAGATTGCGGTATTAAAGAAGGCCGTGAGACATAACTCAGGTGGAGGAGTGCCTCATGTAAAGGTCAAGGAGCCGGAATCTTATGATGGTACAAGGAGCGCAAAGACTCTTGGCAACTTCCTATGGGACATGGAGCAGTACTTGGAACGATTGAGTCTACCTGATGGGGAGGCACAAGTCAAGGTGGCCGCTCAATTCCTAGCAAATGATGCCAAGATGTGGTGGCGAAGGAGGGTGGATCAGATTATCAATGGTAATGCTGATGACATCACTTCGTGGGAGGACATGAAGAAAGCTTTGCAGTCCCATTTCAGTCCCCAGGATGAAACATGGGAAGCAAGGACAAAAATTAAGTTCATCAAACAAACCGGAAGCCTACAAGCATATCAGCGAGAGTTTTCAAGTGCAGTTGTGGAACTTCCCGACATGGCCGAGAGGGACAAAGTTTTCAATTTTATTATTGGGTTGAAGCCTTGGGCCCGCAATGAGGTGAAGAGACAGAAGATTAGAACGCTTGAAGAGGCTTTTGCTGCGGTCGACAGATTAGTGGATCACTATGATGAGACCTCTAATGAAAAAAAGAAGTTCGATAAACCGAAAGAAAAGAAGAAGGATGATGCTTCGAAGTCGGATGATAATCCGAAGGAGAAGAAGCCTTTGAAATGTTGGCTATGTGCAGGACCACATGTGGTTAAGAATTGCCCCTCTAAACCAAAGGTGGTCGCTGCTGCACAATCTGATGAGGATGACAATGCTTCTGTAGGGATGACGCAGATACTTGGAGCCTCTGCTACTATGGAAGTGACCTCTAGAAGGGATCCAGAAAGAAACAGGTTGGAGTATGTTCAGATGAAGATTGGTGATGCCGATGTACTCACTATGGTCAATAGTGGGGCTTCACACAACTTCATGAGTGAAGATACCGCAAGGAGACTTGGGCTGAAATTTGTACCGGTGAAGGCACAAATGAAGACAATAAATTCTCCTCCTATGGCAATTCCTGGTATAGCTGAAAAAGTGGACACTACACTTAGTGGATGGACCAGAAAAGTGGACTTCACTATAGTGCGGATTGATGACTACGAGTCTGTATTGGGTATGGAATTCATGAAACAGTTTGAGGCTATGATTGTACCACATTTGAGGAAACTCTTCATTTATTATGGAAAGGAAGATGTGCCCGTTGGTGTTCCAACCATTGGTGTAACAAAACCTGATCATAAGTTAGGAGTAATGCAGATGGAAGATAAGGAAAAAGCGAACAAGCGGTTGTCTACTGTTGAGGCAAAGCTTGCGGAGCAGTCATTAGTCATCCGATCACTTTCAGATAGCATCTTGGACTTGTCAAGAAGGCTAGAGCTAGTAGAGGACGATGATGATGATGAGGATGAGGTATATGTGAGGCCGAACATCTAGAGGGAAGATCGGGAAGCATATCTACAATGGATGGAGGTTGAAGATCCTGATAGATGGATCGAGCTGATTAGTAAGGGAGAGCCTCCCAGCTCCTCTCTCTTCACATCTTCTTAACGGACATAGAAGAGGGGCTCATTGTTGGCTGCTCAAGGCAGTGAGCCCTCAACATGTTTGAGCAGGTATAATCATGACATGCTACAGAAAGATGGGGTTTCCATGGACCTGAGCATGGATCGTGGAGATGAGTGTTGACACATGATCAAGGTGTGTAGCACTTGTTGATATGCATGGGCAGTTTGCACATGGAAAAGACTTGATGAAGAGAGGACCTTGAATATGTTGTAGTGATGTTTGCCTTATATGGAGGAGTCTACATCATGGTTGATAACGATCTTGGTGGGGAGCTACCAGGATAGCGTGTTCTCGGGACAACAACGTTTTCGGGTGGAGGAGAGTGTAACACCCTCGCGACTCGGGTAGGAGTGCGACAGGAAAACACCCCTTCACATGGTGGTTGAGCGGTGGACGAACCGGGTAGGCGTGCGCGACGGTGGGCGGGCGCCCCGTGCACGATGCGCAGACATGTTCACCCAACGAACCAACACTGGGCGCGGTCACACGAACAGTTATCAGCGCGGGCGAGCGTTATAACAGCAGGGAGTATGGACGAGCGTCGGGTGGGCGACCCGTGCACGACGAGCGGGCGACCCGGGCGAGCGACCCGTGCACGATGAGTGGGCAACCCGGGCAGGCGACCCATGCACGACGAGCTGGCGGACGAGTCTACGGTGCGGGCGAGTCACCCGGCGGAGCAACGAGCTGATGAGCGTGTTTGCACAGCGGGAGGTCGAGATGCACGGGCGGAACAATGGGCGGGCGACCCATGCACGACGGGCGGGCGACTCGTGAACGGTGGGTGGGTGCCCGGCGGGCGACCCGTGCACGATGGGCGGGCGACACGGGTGGGCGACCCGACCATGCGACGAATAGCTGCAGCAATGCGACATAACGGTGCGATGTTTTGGTACACTTGGTGCGAAAATGGAAAAGGGTCGAAACCTTATACCATTACGTTGGAATCTTTGCCATGGGCAAGGGCCGACGTGTAAATGAACTAAGGCAGGGGCTTGTAAACATATTTTGTGGGGTCAGCCTAATGGCTTGACACCCCTTCACCAAAGGCAAGCTAGTGTATATATTAGAGGACACAGAGCTTCATTTGGATCATCAAGCAATTCACTCTCCACATTCGAGCAAGGGTAAAAGGACGCAGCAAGGAAGTGCGCACTTCTCATGTGCACAAGAGAATTGCGAGTTTTACTAAGGCGCTGATTGTGGGACGAAGGAACACGGTATAAGGAAGTTATGTGCAGGGCCGAGTTGGAGGAGTTCTAGTGGCTCGGGTGAGCACGCTCCTACCAAGGGAGGTTGGTACATGGTTGTAAAGGCTGTCTTGCCTTGTTGTAAATATTTCTAATTGTTGGCCTTGGATTTCTGCCAGGCACACTTGTATGATGTATTACTGAAGAATTTCATAATATATTAATATCGAGCGAACTTGTTCGGGAGTTGCCCCTCCCTTTACACTTGTGTGCAATTTTTATTGTTCTCGGTTTAATTGCATATTGGATAATGAATGTGTATGGGCTTCATTAAGTGTAAATATTAATGGTTTTTACTTGGTTGAGAAAAATAAACTAAGTATGTTATGTGAAAGGCGTAGTCCATGTGCATGAGTATTGAAAAAAGAAAGTGCACGGTCGTGCTACACCTCGCCGAACACGGTTGGAAGACTACCGTAGACCTGGGGGCGTGACAGAAAGGGTTGGAGTGAGTCTCAAGTCGAAAGGGAATAGTCCCAACTCTGTCAAAGAGATGCAACGCATCAGGACACGCGTAGATGCCAGCAGATTAGTCCACACATATGCAACAGTCACAAACACACAGTGAACGGATAGCACATACAACACCCGATGGAGTAGTCCACAGGAGTGCGACAGTCATTATAACAAGTTTATGTGAATAGTTTTGTCAGGTGTCCAGTGCAATAGCCTACACGTGCGAGACAACATTAACAAATTATACAACACATTTTTGTAAGCATATGTATTAGAATAACTGAAATAGCTCAACTGCCTTAATACAGGTTAAAGCAACATACATTACAAGTGTCCAAAGAATAGTCTTACAAACAAATACAATACATGTGTGAAAATGTGTTGGCTTGTTATCAAGTTTCTGAATTAAGAAAAAGCTCCAAGACACATCGGTACACCAGTGCATCACTAACCTTGATAGTGGGGTATTGGAGCCACTACTCGATCCTCAAAGAAAAAAATACATAATCTTAAGGCTACGCGGGAAGGGCCAAGGTTAAAAGGTCTTTGCACATATAATTGAGGGGTATTTATAGACAAGGGTAAAATTGGCCTTTGTGACTGTTTGATTTCCCTCACGGCTGTTTGATTTACATGACTCTTGAAATTTACATGACTCTTCAGATTTACATGTGGGTCTCTTAGAATTCCACGATATATTACATTGGTTCCAACAATATATCCCATGGTAATGATGTGGCCGAGATGACTCACGACATGACTCGACACAGCAAAGTTGTTATGTTCATGTTGTTGGTGGTGCTCATGTCGAGCAACAGTGCTGCTGAATGATGGATGTGCTCTTTTTGTATCATAGCTTCCCATCCACATGGCAAGGTGTGTGGTTTCTTTGATGGTATTGGTGTTCACTTTATGTTGCACATGCATGTCTTTCCTTTGGTTGTACTTGACATGCTCCATGTTTTCGTCTGTTAAAAAACAAGTGTCTTTGTATTCACTCTTTATTCATCTTATTCGTCATTGTGCCATGTCTCATCCATGTAGCTGTATCTGCAATCACTCATGAGGAGATGACATTAAATCCAAAAATATCTTAGTCTACCATGATGCATTAACTTTCTCTTTTGGATGTAAGTGACCGAGAGAGAGGAAAAGGCTCTCAAACTGCACAAAGCACATTTCAGGCTAGGATGCAGGCTGTAGGAACTGTCCATGAAAATTGCGTAGAGGTCACTAGGAGGCTGAGATTGGAAATCCGGATCAACAGTGAATGTCTATGGGATTTGGCTCTATTGGAGGGCATATCTGCACACCTTTACCAGGGAGACAGTGGAGGGAGTAGGGGGAGACTAGTAGTGAAAATTGCACAACTTCTTTGGGGAGGCTGACAACATGCTGTGGGAGGCTGCCATCATAAATTGCGCAGAGTTGGGAGGCTAGACTGCAGGACATCCCTGCATAGTTTCTGGGTTGAGTGTGATGCTAGGAAGCTACGAGACTGCCCATGAAAATTGTGCAGTTTTCAGGAGGATTAGCAGGCCGACTAATAGGGTAACTAGGTGAGAAAACTACACAATTCTGAGGGAAATGCAGTGACAGGCAGTGGGTGTCTCTCTGGCATGTTTGCATAGTTTCTTCCTCTAGTGAAATCGGACATGCTTCGTAGCTTTTGCGTAATTTTTTGGAGTGAGGCCCAAGGTCATTGTGCCATGAAATCTCGGGTTAACCAGCGGAGGCTTGGTGGTTTTGCTTGCGGACAACACAGATTGAGATGGCTTCCTGAGAAACTTCTGCGCTATTCTAGGTGACAGTTAGTCGGGTTGACTCAAGATTGCACAATGTAGAATGGTTCGGAGGTAGCCTTAAGCTCTGCCCAATCTTGGGCAACCATAGATGTTCACTGAGGGTTGAAACTGCACAGTGAAGCTCATCAGAGGTCCAACTACAGGGGATGGTCCGGTCAACATAGCTTCAACAAAATGAATAAGTGTGTGAATGAGTGACTTCATACATCCGTGACCTTGCAAACACACACTGACCATAACTTGTCAACAAGACAACTTGAACCATCAAGACAACATGCACTCAGTATGACTGACCGATGGTGTGAGCGACAAGCATGACACTTGTGATTGATCATTGAATGACCATGACGATGCTTGTGTGACATTGCATACAAATTCATGTGTGAGTATTGTGAAAAGAAAGAAGATGCCAAGAGTAAATATATGTAGATATATATAGGTGTGGGTCTGGATAATACTATAATAAAGTATTTGACCCTAAGGATAAGGATCATGTACTCCATAGATAAGAACAAGAGACATTGTAAGGTACAAAATAGTACCAATATAAGAATACATAACAAGGGAGTAACAACTCGTATCCAACAAATATAGTGTAGCATAATATAATAGTCTTCTTGAGTCTAGTGAATATTAAATTGGGCACAATTAAAATAACCCTATCAAGAACATAAATTCTAACAAAATAGCTAAAGCTAAATGACATTAATGGTTATACTCATATGACCAAGAATCAAACCACATGAATGTCTTAGACATGTTTGTTTGGTAGGATTGCTATGATTTTAAGGTGAAGATGATAATATGTTACAAAGGACTAGAAGACTACTCACTTCGTAACCTAGATAGGTAAGGCTACAACATTGGAAAGTACTAAAACTAGTGCTCCACTCATAGGTAGCGTTGGTATTCAATCTTCGTGCCCTTCTCTAAAATTTCTTATTTCATGAAATTATTACTTTCGGTTGCTATTGTTCACAAGGGTTCGCCTTTGTATTCTAAATTCTATCCTTGCTACTCAAGAGTATATGAAGAGGGATATTTGTGTCTATATTCAAATGCTCCATTACTCACCATAAGTGTATGAAGAAGAGATAATGTGGGAGCCACTTCGTGTGGAACATGCCTTTTTTTTTCGCTGATTTTCTCTTTAATCATGTGTACCACCGTTTTTGTTTTTCGAATTGTTACGTCAGTTATCTCCACGATTTTGTTAGTAATTTTTCCGTTTTTCGAATTGTTACATCAGTTATCTCCACGATTTTGTTAGTAATTTTTCCACCATAACCTAATTCTTCCTAATTTTCTTATGGTTCGACTCCTAGTTCAGCATATACCATTTGGTAATTCATTTTATTTGATATGGAATGGTGGAGGTCAACTTCGCTCACTGTGATGATAATTCAAGGTAACTTCTTCTTTGCCACAAAAACCATTTTGTTAGTTTATTTATTTATTTGCTACTTATGTTGTTTACTATAATTATACCTCATTTCTACTCGAGCTTCCAGATAATAGCAGTTCGGTCGCTATTCTTCCCTTCAACTATCACTCGGGTAGGAGTTTAGGTGTAATTTAAGCCACATTATTAACCCAAAGTAAAATTTTCATTTACATTTTTGCCAAAGAAGTTTTCTCTTTTAATTCCTTATTTCTTTTCTAGGTGATTTGTTGCTCACCTAACTAATTTCTATGATGCTTGCTTTAACCAACCAAGATATCATATTCACCATTTTGTGTCATAGTAGCTACTGCTGAATTGACAGGTGTTGTGTAAATAAATTCTTCGCTTATTTATGGTGGTGTAAGATAAACATGGAAATTCATTCGCTTAGCCATAATTCCTAGTTCCATTCATCACCGTGAGTCTTTGAACAAGATCGCGTCAATACCCTTCCACCTAATAAATTAAATTTTCACCTCATTCTATTGTCGACCCCTTTACCTTTAAATTTCCTTTGTTTGCTCAGAACCCTCGGTTGATTTTACACGTATCAGAGTTCGTTTCTATTCTTTTAGGTTTCCAAGCACTGTGTGATCACGACTGAAAACTTATAGTTTCCATCAAAGGTTCGGAGTAACTTCTCCCTTCATGTGTCTTCTAGGTCGTCGAATTATTGCAATTCTCTATATTTCCAAGATTGAAATTATCCAAAAAAAATTTCCTACCCACAAAAATCTATAGGGTTTGGACATGGCCTTGAGAAATCTTGAACATATAGTTTATAGTTTTGTATTTCTTGTAACCATATTACTCCAAGCACCATGTATACTTTATTCACTTAAGTTCTTGTTTCCTTCCGTATCTCTTTATTTTCAACACCTGAGCTCTAATTATGGTTCACACTAGTCATTATTATTAGCGGTTCCTAATTACTTGTCTAATGGAGTCTATATTGTCCTAAATGTGTCCATAAATGTTGTTGTGGCGAGCATGTTTATTTTATGATATGGTTCTTTTTCTCTTTTATGTCATTTTCATTGTCTACTAAGAAATCGATACTTACTGCACTTTTTCATTATGCAATTTCACATTAGTTATGGTCAATACTTAAAATGCTTCAAATTTTAGATTTGTTTATAGGAAATTGTCTTTTCTAATAATATAGTAGTCGTTTACTGTTATCATTGTGGACCTCGTTTTTCTCAGCATAAGGTCTTGAAACCTCAACCAATTACGCTAATGGTTAATCTATTCTTTTTCTCTGATTCTAGCATCATGTGGAAGAATAATATATATTCCCTTCCTTTGCTAAAAGCCAACATTCAGAACTCTCTCTTTCATTTACATCTTAACCACACAATCTCGGTTGGATGTGTCATATTTTAACCCAACCTTCAACAAATATTTAAGACGAAATTTCGTTTACATGCCCACACAATCCAGTACATGTTTAATAATTCCACACCCAAACTCTCTCCATTCTATGTGAGAGGTCATTCTAGTCTTTATTATTGCAATTTACTTACTTTATTTACTCCACTCTTCCTTTAGGTTTGATTCACAGAGGGAACCAATTTAAATTCCATATCCCTTTTTGTGAGAGGACAATCAAATGTTATTTACTCTCTAAGTATAAGTTTAAATAGCCAAAATGATTTTCTTTTCTAAGTTGTATTCTAACTTCCTTCCTTAATATCATAGACATGAGATTGTAGATAACACTAATCATTAAACTCATGATCTTTAATTTTTTCAACTGCTACTTCTAATAGTATACGTTTGCATTTGCTTACTTACTAATTTCCAGAAATCATTAACTTAAACTTAATTATTTCATATTAGACTAGAGATACTAGTATCGACTATTCCATTTCTAATGTCAAATACCTTCATGATACAATATTTCATATCCATTCCGTCCCCACGTCATCTAAATAGTATTGGTCTCATACATGCATATTTCTCCTACAGATTTGTTTATATGCAGCTTACGATATTCATATTTTTCTTTCAATCTACGACTGAGAGATATGCCTTTGGAAATAAATTATCACATAGATAATAATAACACGTGTGATTTACCATGCATTAATGTAAGATTTTATATATCGATAACTATGGTGAATTGTGTTATTAGATAGATGCATATGGAAATTCATACTCAATAATCGTTCATGAATACAAGAGAAATTATACCATGTATGTGAGTTTATAATATATGCAATTGTGTACAAGAACGCATTGTTTCACCTGAGCTATCAATGCATATTATTGCATGTTAGTATGGAATTTAGAATTCAACAATGACATAAACAAGATTTCAGTACTAACCATAGTTAATTCTTATAAAATATTCAGGTGCGAAAAACGTCCCGCCCAATGTAATGATGAAACAGTTATAGGAATAATTTTTCTAAATTACCATGTTAGATAAATGTAAAAACTGGAATTATTACTTACGTTTTTTTTTTTTTTTATGGAAACATATGGAATTAAATGGTGGATTAAATGATATAGTAAATAGCCTTTTTGTGAAAATTTATTTACTTCTGCTTGTCTAATTAAAAGAAACAGTTGCCCATTAATAAGGGGTAGCCCTAACTACCTTTTCTTTTCCATAGTATTGGGAACAAGAAAAGGGGGGGGAACCTGGGCTGTTGAGGAACAGACAGGAAAGACAGAGAAAGCAGAATAAGGAAAAGGGGTACTATGTCTGGTGAGGACCAGATGGTACAGGCACTGCTGTGCAACATTTTGCATCGCTGTTAGCATGCACCACTTTGCAAAAGGCAGTGGCCTGCAAATAAGCTTGGGGGAGAGAATCAGGTCTGGGTGACTGATCTCGAGGTTGGGAGGATAACAGGCTTTACCGAGTTCCTCCAGGAGGGAGGGTATTAGAGACTAAGCACGCTTAATACAGGTGAGTACATTATAATTACAGTGTTTAATGGTTACAAATCCTTCTCCTTTAGAATCTGGCAGGGTTAGTATTGATTGTAATTAGGACCTCATAGTAAAATGGTGAGGAATAATATTAACTGTGACTGAAATTTCATAGTAAATTTGTACAGAGTAATACTAGCTGTAATTTGTAGTTTCATAAGTAGGCTGTGAAGGTATGATTATTACCTGTGCAGGATATTAATAACTATGAATGTGCCTTTAGGGTACAATAATGCAGGTGATGATAACTGTGCTTGCAATTAGTTTAAAATCTATGCAAATGACATTAGTAAAAAAAAAAAAAAGGGAAACAGATTTAGAACATATATATATAATGAGATGAGTAAGCCGAATGTATAGTCTGTTGACCAACAACTTATTAGAACAATTCTCAGTCCGAACCATTGTCGGACAAACCCAAAGATATGTTAGAGCAATCGACATCATCTTAAAGAATATAACCGTAGGAAGCAATATTACGTCTGCTAAATGCAAAAATCATGGCTAAGTGAGAAATGAAACATTATGACCACGCGAACAGTAGAAAGCTGTTGAAATAGGAACTGGGTTCCTTCACAAGATACTGATTAATCTATATATAATCATAGTGACCTTAAAAGTAGAATTGCGAGACTTAAAGCCGAAAGGCTAGCTAGCTTCTGTGCGCACAGTACTCCTATTATAATGTACAGGTAGTTGGAATCAATAGCGCGCTTCAGAAAAACAAAAGAAGGAATAAAATAACAGAAATACCCCATGGTAACCGAGACGGAAACGTCTGGTAAATATACTTACAAAAAGAAACGACCTGTGAACATATATGCGTAGGGTAACAAAAAATCTCAAATCGTTCATTGTAATTAAACTACTAATGGAACCTGGGGTGCGATAGAGGGAAAACATATGCATTCATACCCTGTAAGCCGCAGACAGTTTCTTCCTAAGGAAAAGAAAGCATGAAAATGAAATAAGTATAAACCGGCATGATATATATTTACAGAATGACTTGTAGAAAGAAACAACCTGACATTCAGGCGAGTATCCTTATAAATATAAGCGGCATACACTTCTGAAACATGTTATCCAGAACTAACTCATAGCATTAGTACAGAGTCGCGGATGTGAAAAAAGGAACACATGAAACCCTCATAAGATAACAAACAGCCATATAAATTAACCAAGATGTAATAACAGTCCGCTTAAACCTTGAAATATTTAATAATGTCAAGCAGTAGAGCTGAGTCTAGATAAACTATCGATAGCATCACTGAATGGTGCCAAAATAAATGGTACATCGAACCCCAAGGGTTTCAAATCATATTTATAACGCTACAGACTGTGTAGACCAAAGTCAGACCCTAGCTACTCGCTCGAATAGACTCGAGAATAAAATACAAATGACAGAAAAGAGATGCAGGATTTCACAACTGCAAGAAAACCCAGTAACTTAATGCCGTCGAAGGGCCTCACAGCTCGATCAATCATAGAGAGCAAAAGGGACTCCTGGCAGTAAAATAAAAACCGGGTTCAGGGTTCAGACAATCAAATTGGGACCAGCAATGATAACCCGTAGTTAGGGTAAACTTACCCGGCAATGGAGGTGAAATGGAACCCGTCAAACCCTGTCAATGATGAACTCCATGCTCGGTGCTCTGTAGTAAAAAGAAAATCCAATGCATCATCAACCCATTTCTCTCGATTAAGCAGCATGTAAGAATTAAACTCTATCATGGTAAATAACTTAAAAGAACACATAATTAATATACCCTTAGGATGCCCAGTAGTGTTGGCGGTCTCATGTTTCCAGCGAGTCGCCTTATGCAGGCAGCAAATTGCTCTTAGCTGAATTCATTGTAGACTAATATGGCCGATCAGAAGCAGTGAGAACCGCTCTCAGCGGATCGCGGTTGCAAAGCAGAATGCGCTCAAACAGAAACCCCAAACCCTAAGTGAGCCCTTTTTAAACAGCTTAGGTAAAAGACCACCGTAGATCTTCAGGAATGGATCTGGAACGTTCGTTGCAGGCAGGATCCCGAGGTAGCGGCGGGTCGTATCGTAGCAATTACTGTCACAGCTATCACCGTGGGCTTTTACAAGCAATGTATCCAAGGAAATCCCGAGGAGTCTGACCATTACTGTCCGGACGATAGAGAGATACACCTCCCGAATAAGTGCATGAGACAGGTGGCACCGGTAATACCAAGTGGCTTGGTTAATCCACCACTTCAACATAGCACCATTTAACAGTCAACGTAATCATATATTAATACTCAGGTTATCAAACAATACAATGTGCAAAGGTAAGTTAATTTGTGTGCACAATGGTAAGTGACATTTGATAAGTTACGTATAAAATAATTTTTTTTTTTTTACTTGGATATTCACGTAGAAGGGATTATGACATATGGTATCAGAGCCCAGATACAGCACTGTGGCCTCTGGGTAGAACCACAATGACAGACAAGGACACTGTGTTGAATAATTTTTTTTTTTTATAGCAAGTAGTGGTTACCGATAATATTCTTGAATATATCTTTCTGTTGTTGCACATAGTACAGGATCCAGGTTTGAAGACGGAGATATGAGGAGAGCAGATAACACCACACGACGACCTGTAATGGGACAGGGTATACCTGGTCCAGAGAATAACCCAGAACTATGGGTACAACTTGGAGAAGAAGCCAGGGTTACAAATCAGGCAATCTTGGAGACGGTACAAGAACTGAAGAATGAAATGGCTCGTCTACGGGAAGACAATGCTCGGTTAACAATGGAACAAGAAAGAATCTTAAAAAGTTTGTCTGACAGACAAAATCAAGTACCAGTTAATCCTAGTGCAGAACAGAAAAGGATGTTTGAAGAACAGAATCATCACATGCCTCCCGAAGGATCAGAAGAACGAGAGGAACGCTCTGATAATGTACTTGACCAGCAAACCTCAAAAAGACGAAAAGTAGAATTACAAGGAGAATTCCGCAAAATTAAACCACCACATTTTGATGGAGAACAGGAGGAAGCAGCGGAAGCCTGGATCATTAATATGAACAAGTATTTTCAACTTTATGAGTATGATAACAACCTTAAAGAATGACTAGCTATTTTTCAGTTACAAGGAAAGGCCACCTTATGGTGGGAGGAGGTGAAGATAGTAAAAGGAATTACCGAACAAAATATTACATGGGACAATTTTCAAAGGTTCTTTAAGGAGCGATATCTAACAGAACGTTTCTATGATGAAAAGGCGAGAGAATTCCATGATTTGTGGTTAGGTCAGCAGACCATGGACGAGTTCATCACCCGCTTTACTTCCTTACTTCGTTACGTACCATATATAAGGGAAGAGAAGGCCAAAGTTCAGAGATTTGTTAGAAGTTTGCCACCATATATGCGAGAAAGGATTGAGTTTGACAATCCAAAGTCAATGGACGAAGTAATTCGTAAAGCTAGAATCTGTTATCAACAAAGTAAACAGAAAGGGGAAACTGTTAATAGGAGATGGAATGAGAAGAGAAGCTTTAAGACAGTAGGAAACAGCAAAGGAAACCGCAGCAATGGAAGTAAGGGAAATGGCAAAGGAGAAAATAGCAAATTTGCGTCCAGAACTGCATCTAAGTTTAGAACTGCTATTGAACCCAAGGGCAGTGAACAGCAACCAAGGCTGGATAATGAAGGCACAGCAAGACCTCCAGTGCAGTGCTGGGGTTGTGGAGGACCTCACTATATTAAAAACTGTCCACAACGAAAAGGAGC
Source organism: Pinus taeda (assembly GCA_000404065.3). Taxonomy (NCBI): domain Eukaryota; kingdom Viridiplantae; phylum Streptophyta; class Pinopsida; order Pinales; family Pinaceae; genus Pinus; species Pinus taeda. Next base: position 102,843 of record APFE031121356.1, on the reverse strand, counting down.
TGAGCAATTATCTCAAATTCATGAAGCTTCAACAGTAGGCGAGGTTGGTCGCAGTATACCCAGGATTAATGCGGCTCTTGAAGACCGGCAGGCAGAATATCAACCAACCATGGTTGAATTTGAAGGTAAAATCTCAAACCTTACCATATCTGTTTTAATTGATCCTGGGGCTACATTAAGCTATGTAAGCCCAAAAGTAGTGGAACAATGTAATTTACAATCTGTTAAATTCAAAAATCCTTGGCTAGTTCAACTAGCTACTGGAGCCAAATGACGGGTAACAGCCAAAGTCAATAATTGCTCATTCGCCATAGCAGACCAGCCAGTAACAGCTGATCTGAACGTACTCCCTCTTGGCTCCTATGACATCCTGATTGGAATGGACTGGTTAGAAAAGCATTGGTCATTAGTGGATTGCAAAACCAAAATTATTTACTACCAGGACCAGCAAGGAAACAGGAAGGAAATGCAAGGAATAAAGCAACCAGTGCAAGTTCGACCGATAACTGCAAACCAACTGATAAAAAGTATATGGAAGGGGTGTCAAGTTTACGCTATTCAGGTGGGGTATGCGGATTCCAAAGATAAGTCAGCTAGTATACCTATAATCCAAGAATTTACAGATGTATTTCCGGAGGAAATCCCTGGACTACCACCACGGAGAAATATAGACTTTACCATTGAACTGGTACCCGGAGCAGCACCAGTATCACGAGCACCCTACCGAATGAGTATACCTGAACTGACAGAATTAAAGATGCAGTTGCAGGAGTTATTAGACAAGGAGTACATTCGACCTAGTGTGTCTCCATGGGGAGCTCCAGTTTTGTTTGTCAAGAAGAAGGATGGTACTCTCCAAATGTGTATCGACTACAGACAATTGAATAAGTTAACCATTAAGAATAAGTACCCTTTACCTCGGATCGATGAGCTGTTCGATCAAGTGAAAGGCGCAACGGTATTCTCCAAGATCAATTTGCGATCAGGATATCACCAAATCCGAATTAAGGACGAGGACATCGCTAAGACAGCCTTTAGAACCAGGTATGGACACTACGAATTTGTGGTTTTACCATTTGGGCTAACCAACGCCCCTGCAACTTTCATGTGCTTAATGAACAACATATTTCATCCATACTTGGACCAGTTTGTGCTGATATTCATTGATGACATATTAATATATTCACGCACAATCGAAGAACATTATGAACATCTTCGAATGGTTTTGCAAACCCTTCGAGAGCACCAATTATATGCGAAATTTAGTAAGTGTGACTTCTTCAAGGAGGAAATCCAGTACTTGGGTCACGTAATCACAAAAGAGGGAATTGCAGTGGATCCAGAGAAGATAAAGGCCATAATGGACTGGCCCGTGCCAAAGGACGTAGCAGACGTCCTATCTTTTATGGGATTGGCTGGTTACTATAGGAGGTTCGTGGAAGGTTTCTCCAAAGTAGCTTTTCCCATTACCTCATTACAGAAGAAAGGAAAGTCATTCCAATGGACCCCAAATTGCCAGAAAAGTTTCGAGCAACTGAAGCATTTGCTCACCACAGCACCTATTCTTTGTATAGCAGATCCTAATAAGGATTATGTGGTCTGTACAGATGCAAGTAAGGAAGGATTGGGAGGAGTCTTAATGCAAGAAGGTAGAGTGATTGCCTACGAATCACGCAAATTAAAAGAACATGAACAGAGATATTCTGCATATGACTTAGAGCTGGCTACTGTTATACATGCTCTAAAGATGTGGCGGCATTATCTTATGGGCAGGAAATTTCTGCTGCTCACCGACCACCATAGTTTGACCAACTATTTCAGCCAGCCTACCTTAAATGCTAGGCAAGCGCGATGGATGGACTTTCTAAGCGGTTTCGACTTTGATATAAAACATTTGCAGGGAAAAGCAAACAGAGTAGCAGATGCTTTAAGCAGGAAAATACAAAGTTTGTATGAAGTTTCCATCAGTGGATGGAAAAACCCCTTTCTAGACATAATAAAAGAAATTTCAGACCAAGATGCAGAATATCAGCAGCTAAGACAACAAATACAGCAATCTGTCAAAGGGGACAGTCAACAAGAATATACGATAGATGACGCTGGATTAATCTACTTCAAAGAAATAATATATGTGCCCAATCAAAGCAGAATTAAAAATCTGATCATGGACGAATTTCACATCAGTCATTATGCTGGCCACCCGGGTTATCAAAAGATGATAACAGCTATCCGGAAGGAATACTTCTGGCCAGGAATGAAGCGAAACATTGTGGAATACTTGGCACGGTGCTTAGAATGTCAACAAATTAAAGCTGAGCATCAGCATCCAGCAGGACTGTTACAACCCTTACCCATTCCCGAGTGGAAATGGGAAATCATCTCCATGGATTTTATCACCGGGTTACCTAGAACAAAGAAAAATAATGATTCCATTATGGTAGTAGTGGACAAATTAAGCAAGGCTGCACATTTCATACCAGTGCAATCCACGTTCAGAGCTGCACAAATTGCTCACATCTTTATGCAGAATGTGTTCAGATTGCATGGCCTTCCAAAAACAATAATCTCCGATCGGGATGTGAAATTCACATCAGCTTTTTGGAAGACACTGTTTACAGATTTGGGTACTCAGTTGAACTTTAGCACAGCCTACCACCCGCAAACTGATGGACAGACAGAAAGAGTGAATCAAGTAGTAGAGGATATGCTAAGGGCTTATGTGATGCAATAACCCACACGATGGGAAGAGTACTTACACTTGGTGGAGTTTGCGTATAACAATGGGTATCATACCTCCACGCAAATGAGTCCATTTGAGTTTATGTACGGACGGAAATGCCGTACACCCTCCAGCTGGGGAGGGCCTGAGGATAAATTAAGTTTAGGACCCGAAATGCTTAAAGAGATGGAGGACATGGTAAGGAAAGTGCGTGTTAATTTGAAGGCAGCTCAGGATAGACAAAAGAACTTCGCTGATCGGAAAAGAAGATTTAAGGAGTTCCAGATTGGGGATCATGTGTATATTCGGATTCAAGCCAAGAGAAGTACATTGCAGTGGGCTGGTTGTGCTAAATTGGCGCCCAGATATTGTGGACCCTTTCAGATTTTGGCAAGGGTCGGACCGGTAGCATACCAGCTCGCCTTGCCAAGCCACATCCGGGTCCATAATGTATTCCATGTGTCAGTTCTAAAGAAGTATGTGTATGATTCTAAGCATGTAATCCGGTGGCAGGATATACAGGTGGGGTTAATGTTGTATTAAAGTTTCAGCAAGAATTCCAATTAGAATAAAACTAATTCGGGAATTGTGTGATGCAGGTCGAACCGGAAGGAGAAATACTAGTCGAACCGCTGAGCATTCTCGACCAGAGAGAAGTGCAGCTGCGGAAATGAGTTATTACCCAAGTTAAGGTTCAATGGCGGCATTTTGGGCCAGAAGAGGCCACTTGGGAGGACCAAGAATTGATGAAGAAAGCATATCCAAATCTGTTTGTGACTGAAAGACACCGAGACGGTGTCCAATCTCAGGGGGAGGAGATGTAATGATCAAACAGTTATAGGAATAATTTTTCTAAATTACCATGCTAGGTAAATGTAAAAACTGGAATTATTACTTACGTTTTTTTTTTTTTTTATGGAAACATATGGAATTAAACGGTGGATTAAATGATATAGTAAATAGCCTTTTTGTGAAAATTTATTTACTTCTGCTTGTCTAATTAAAAGAAACAGTTGCCCATTAATAAGGGGTAGCCCTAACTACCTTTTCTTTTCCATAGTATTGGGAACAAGAAAAGGGGGGGGAACCTAGGCTGTTTAGGAACAGACAGGAAAGACAGAGAAAGCAGAATAAGGAAAAGGGGTACTATGTCTGGTGAGGACCAGATGGTATAGGCACTGCTGTGCAACATTTTGCATCGCTGTTAGCATGCACCACTTTGCAAAAGGCAGTGGCCTGCAAATAAGCTTGGGGGAGAGAATCAGGTCTGGGTGACTGATCTCGAGGTTGGGAGGATAACAGGCTTTACCGAGTTCCTCCAGGAGGGAGGGTATTAGAGACTAAGCACGCTTAATACATGTGAGTACATTATAATTACAGTGTTTAATGGTTACAAATCCTTCTCCTTTAGAATCTGGCAGGGTTAGTATTGATTGTAATTAGGACCTCATAGTAAAATGGTGAGGAATAATATTAACTGTGACTGAAATTTCATAGTAAATTTGTACAGAGTAATACTAGCTGTAATTTGTAGTTTCATAAGTAGGCTGTGAAGGTATGATTATTACCTGTGCAGGATATTAATAACTATGAATGTGCCTTTAGGGTACAATAATGCAGGTGATGATAATTGTGCTTGCAATTAGTTTAAAATCTATGCAAATGACATTAGTAAAAAAAAAAAAAAGGGGAAACAGATTTAGAACATATATATATAATGAGATGAGTAAGCCGAATGTATAGTCTGTTGACCAACAACTTATTAGAACAATTCTCAGTCCGAACCATTGTCGGACAAACCCAAAGATATGTGAGAGCAATCGACATCATCTTAAAGAATATAACCGTAGGAAGCAATATTACGTCTGCTAAATGCAAAAATCATGGCTAAGTGAGAAATGAAACATTATGACCACACGAACAGTAGAAAGCTGTTGAAATAGGAACTGGGTTCCTTCACAAGATACCGATTAATCTATATATAATCATAGTGACCTTAAAAGTAGAATTGCGAGACTTAAAGCCGAGAGGCTAGCTAGCTTCTGTGCGCACAGTACTCCTGTTATAATGTACAGGTAGTTGGAATCAATAGCGCGCTTTAGAAAAACAAAAGAAGGAATAAAATAACAGAAATACCCCATGGTAACCGAGACGGAAACATCTGGTAAATATACTTACAAAAAGAAACGACTTGTGAACATATATGCGTAGGGTAACAAAAAATCTCAAATCGTTCATTGTAATTAAACTACTAATGGAACCTGGGGTGCGATAGAGGGAAAACATATGCATTCATACCCTGTAAGCCACAGACAGTTTCTTCCTAAGGAAAAGAAAGCATGAAAATGAAATAAGTATAAACCGGCATGATATATATTTACAGAATGACTTGTAGAAAGAAACAACCTGACATTCAGGCGAGTATCCTTATAAATATAAGCGGCATACACTTCTGAAACATGTTATCCAGAACTAACTCATAGCATTAGTACAGAGTCGCGGATGCGAAAAAAGGAACACATGAAACACTCATAAGATAACAAACAGCCATATAAATTAACCAAGATGTAATAACAGTCCGCTTAAACCTTGAAATATTTAACAATGTCAAGCAGTAGAGCTGAGTCTAGATAAACTATCGATAGCATCACTGAATGGTTCCAAAATAAATGGTACATCGAACCCCAAGGGTTTCAAATCATATTTATAATGCTACAGACTGTGTAGACCAAAGTCAGACCCTAGCTACTCGCTCGAATAGACTCGAGAATAAAATACAAATGACAGAAAAGAGATGCAGGATTTCACAACTGCAAGAAAACCCAGTAACTTAATGCCGTCAAAGGACCTCACAGCTCGATCAATCATAGAGAGCAAAAGGGACTCCTGGCAGTAAAATAAAAACCGGGTTCAGGGTTCAGACAATCAAATTGGGACCAGCAATGATAAGCCGTAGTTAGGGTAAACTTACCCGGCAATGGAGGTGAAATGGAACCCGTCAAACCCTGTCAACGCTGAACTCCATGCTCGGTGCTCTGCAGTAAAAAGAAAATCCAATGCATCATCAACCCATTTCTCTCGATTAAGCAGCATGTAAGAATTAAACTCTATCAGGGTAAATAACTTAAAAGAACATAGAATTAATATACCCTTAGGATGCCGAGCAGTGTTGGCGGTCTCATGTTTCTAGCGAGTCGCCTTATGCAGGCAGCAAATTGCTCTTAGCTGAATTCATTGTAGACTAATATGGCCAATCAGAAGCAGTGAGAACCACTCTCAGCGGATCACGGTTGCAAAGCAGAATGCGCTCAAACAGAAACCCCAAACCCTAAGTGAGCCCTTTTTAAACAGCTTAGGTAAAAGACCATCGTAGATCTTCAGGAATGGATCTGGAACGTTCGTTGCAGGCAGGATCCCGAGGTAGCGGCGGGTCGTATCATAGCAATTACTGTCACAGCTATCACCGTGGGCTTTTACAAGCAATGTATCCAAGGAAATCCCGAGGAGTCTGACCATTACTATCCGGACGATAGAGAGATACACCTCCCGAATAAATGCATGAGACAGGTGGCATCGGTAATACCAAGTGGCTTGGTTAATCCGCCACTTCAACATAGCACCATTTAACAGTCAACGTAATCATATATTAATACTCAGGTTATCAAACAATACAATGTGCAAAGGTAAGTTAATTTGTGCGCACAATGGTAAGTGACATTTGATAAGTTACGTATAATTTTTTTTTTTTTTTTTTACTTGGATATTCACGTAGAAGGGATTATGACACCCAACTATGAACTATCCTTTACAGTTGTCCAAGCGATATCTTCTTCCTTCTGGAATCCCCCCTTTGATTCTTAGGTGGTTTCTTTTTATAAATTATCTTTGGTAGATTTTAGCACTGTCTTGCTTTAAGTTTGGCCTACCTTTTTCCGAGGCCTTTTTGTTTTAGTTTTTTTTCAAAAAGATAATTTTTTTTTCTTTAAAGCAATTTTTTCTCTCCCATAGTGCTTTATTCCACCCGGCTTACTATTTCTCTCTAACCAAGTGATTAACATATCTTTCTCTCCCATTATGTTAATTTAATTTCTTTTAGTTTTCTCCTTGGGATGTGGACTTGACCATCACGACATTTTATAAGCTGGAAAGAAGTTTTATAACTCTAGTGCTCATTCCTCAATATTTCTTGGAAATTCATTTATTAACTCAAATAGTAATAATAATATAATTACATCATCACATAAGTATCATGACGGCTTCCATTACCATTAAACCAATAATAGTTGAATGTTTTAGAAACAAATCCATATGGGTATTACAGAGATGGAGGGGTGACAAAGAAGGAGAGATAGATGGAGAGAGTAGAGATGGAGGGATGAGAGAGAGAGAGAGGAAGAGATGGATATAGCCTAGATATGGTATGTGTATATAAAAACTAGCTTACATCCATATTTACCTTGGATCTATCAAGTGTCAAGAGAGATCAAATCTCTTTTCACTATAAAAGAGGTTTGCATCTTAAGAGATTTGATCCCTCTCAATACTTGATCGATGTGGAGTTAACATGAATCTAGGCTAGTATACATTCAAAGACATAATGATAATGATAAAGAAAATGCAAGTTCCTTAACATATTAAGAACATTGTTGTTTATTTTATAGATTAAACATATGATTATTTATTATATGGTGTCAATAAATATTTATGTAAATGTTTATTTATTTATGGTAATGCTATTAAATTAATAATTTTAATAACTATTATTAATAAATTAACTATATTGTTGATTATTTCCAGAATAAATTGACTATGATTTTTAAAAATATAATAGGGTGATTATAATTGACATAAAATGATGATAATTAAAAATGATTAACCTACATTTCCCATCGTTAAACATGACTAATCATAATATTATGGATTTAATCATGATGCACAATTTCTTTTTATCAACCTTAACATTAAAACCTAATATTATATTAAAAACTAACATTAAACTTAATATATTTTTGAAAAAAAAATTGATCTTTTACACTGTAAGATTATTGGGAATTGGACCACACCGAAATAGTCGAGCGGACTTCAATAAAATGGAAGTTATAACTATGACGAGAATTGATTTCACTAATGTTGATTTAAGATTCTTTTCATAAGAGATTTTATTACAATATTTTCATTGAAATTCTATATTTACTAATTCTACAACGGCTTGACATAATTATAAATTTGATTTTCCAAACATTACTTATAACATACCTCAATTTAATTTTTTATATAGTAAATATACCATTTATCCCAATATCATGTTTAAAATACTAATACTTCTATTTATTTTTTGCTGAAGCAAGTATGGATCCTTCTATATCATTAAGCCAAAAAATAGTGTACACTATATACAAACATCCACCCGACGCTAAGGAAACATAAAAGAAAAATAAGCTTAAGGAAGCAAGGGCTAAACCGCATAGCTTTACAACTAAAAATCCTAACCCAAGGATTAACTAACAAAACTAAAGTCTATCCCCCAGAAAGCCCGCGAACTTTCTCGCAGCCCCCCTCCAGAAAACCCAAACCATCAGATCTTTCCCAACAAATCAAGAAGATCGACGGTAGAGGAGAAAGATGCGTAGCCAAAGAGATTGATGATTAATGGTCCTGCCCCACCAAGATGCTCGATCCAGCTCAACCGTTGATTCATTGCAACCGAATCCAACGAATGAGATTGATTTCACGCGAGACAAGAAGGTCTAGCTTCAGTAAGCGATGAAGGGTGGTTTTTGGAACCCCCACCCTACCACGTGTCAAAGGATGAATGGGATCGCCGTGAAATCGCCAAAACCATTACCACTTGAGAGAAGTGCGATCATTCGAAAACCACCTAGGAGGCGGTTTTGCAATTCTGGACCTTGAATTCTAAAAACTCCAGCTGTCAAAAGGACCAGGTTCCTCTTGCAAATGTTAAACTTCCTCACCTTGATTTGGAATGTTGTGAGGATAAGAGTCTTACCACTGAGCAAAGACATGTGGGATTCGAAGCATTGCCTATGATGTACAGAGATCTTCATCTCCCTAACTTCTTGAGTATGGGCAACCAGACATGGTTCTCTTCCCTCCATAGACCAGTAACCTAGAAATTGAAGACACATGCAGGGGAAAATCAAATCGACCTAGTCTCCATGGTTTTGAGTCTAAACACTTCCCCATATTCTTCCGCTTGCTCGCAGCATAGAGCTCTCAGTCTGCTTGGATGAAACTCCTGCCACTTCATCGACACTTTATTCTCTATGCAGCTAACTCCCTGGTTGGAAAGAAGATCCACCAGCTTATTTGCCTTTCTGCGGAGATGGAGGAAATTGACAGTGCGAAGGCCCTGAAGATGGCTTTGAATTCATTGGAAGCCCCTAATTAATTTCCTATGTTTAGAGACTTTATTCGGCGCAGTTCCATTATGAATTGTTTGCACTGAGTTGATAATTAACTCTGAATTTGCCTCTATCATGACATTGAGATAGTTGTCTTGCTTTAGAAAATCCAGGCATTCTTCCATAGCCATTAGCTTATCCAGGTTGTTGGTGGTTGTACCTAGCTGGCAGTGGAAGATGAATATAATACCTCCCTCTGCATTTTTGAGGACACCTCCATACCCTGTTATTCTCGGGTTCCCTTTTGAAGCCCCATCAATGTTGTATTTTGAATAGCCTTCCAGAGGAGGATGCCAAAATTCCTTCTTTGTATCCAAAGGAATAACCTTCCTATCTAGGCCTAGGAGGGTGAGCCCCTGCATCCCCGACTGCCTAAGAATGTTTAACTCCAAATCTGAGGGACGTTTATTAGGGATGTTGCGAACTGTGGTTCCTACAGTCTCCTTGAGCTGTTTTAGGATTATCTCCAACAGGTGTTGTGTGGGCTTTTTTTCCTCCTTAAATATTCTTTTGTTCCTCTCCTTCCAAAAATTCCATATAGTGAAGCTTGGTGTATGAGTCCATACTGAGTTGAGAATTTCATTATTCGAAAAAAAATTTCTTCAATTGTTGAGGGTATTAATGATACTTCCTTTGTCTCTATCAGATTGTTGAAAGACAGTAGCAAATATGTCCCATAACCAGGATGTGAAAATGCAGTTGTTGAGTAAATGTTCCACAGTTTCTTCTTGAGCCTCACAGAGCAGGAATCCTGAAGGCCCCTCAACACCCCTCTTCCTTATGTTGTCCCAAGTCATAATTTTCTTGTGGTATACCACCCATATGAAGAGTTTGATTTTCATCCACCCTTGGTGCCTCCAAAGGTTTTGCCAGATTTTGTCTGGAACTAGGGGATCCAGCTCAAGGAGAATGCTTTTTGCTTCCTTAAGATTAAAGGTGCCCTCTTTTTTTTTTCCCCATCTCAGTTGGTCTTGTCCCTCTACAGCTAAAATTTTCCTTTGCTCTACTATTTTCCTAAGCTCCTCTGATTTTGTTTTTAGCAGATTGTTATTACTACAATTGATGTTTCTCCAGATTCTCCACTTATCCGTATGATGAGAATGATTCCAGAAGTCCTTTACCTCGATTAATCCTTGGGAATCTGACTCTTGCTTAAGTTCAAGGAAGTCTTCTTTTAACAGAATTGATTCTTGTTGCCACTTGTCTTCCCAGAAAAGAGCAAGATTTCCTTCTTTGATTTCCCAGAAGCTATTCTCTTGTACTAGTCTTCTATTCTCCCAGGCTTGGTTCCAAATATATGAACCCTTTATATTTCTTGACATTCTTATAAGATCATTGTTCTTCCAAGAAGTAGCATATTTTTCCTTGCAGATGTTTGCCCATTGAGTCTTTGGATGTTGAACCCAGTGCCACCAAAGTTTGGTCCCTAGAACCTTGCTGAGAATCTCTTGATCATCCAATCCTAGCCCTCCATGGTTCTTGGGCTTACAAATTTTTTCCCAAGACATCAAGGCCTATTTCTTCTTAGTGTCCTCCCTACCCCAAAGGAAGTTTCTTTGAATATTTCTAAATTGTTAAAGGACTCCTTTTGGAGCTGGGAGGGTTGATAACATGAAAATAGGGATTGCTTGAAGAATTGCTTTTGTAAAACTAACCTACCAGCAAGATTTAAAGATCTTATGGTCCATTTATTGAATTTGTCCTACAACTTGTTGATGAAAGGTTCCCATATACTTTTGAGCATTGGTTTTGCAGTTAGAGGAACTCCCAAATATTTCGAAGGAAGGGAATCCCTTTGAAAGCCAAGAATTCTAGAGATGTTTTTCTGAATAGCAATATTGGTATTAAAGAAAAAGATTTTTGATTTAGAGAGATTAACTTCCATACCTGAAGCCGAGGTGAAAAGATTCAAAAAAAAATTGTAGTTTGAAGCTTCTTTGACTGTGGGGATTCCCTGTAACATGGTATCATCTACAAATTGTTGGTGAGTCAGGGCCTGACCATTATTAGTAAGTTGCAGACCTTTAATATTTCCTGATGATTTCACCTGCTTTATAGCTCTACCCAGTCCTTCCATCATGATGATAAAAAGAAAGGATGAGAGCGGGTCCCCTTGTCTGAGGCCTCTTGAGGGACTGAAAATCTCAGAGGGAGAGCCATTGACCAATATAGAAAAACTGCAGGAGGTCACCAATTCCATTACTGATCTGACACAGTTATGATCAAATCCAAAAGAAATCAACATTTTCTTGAGGTAGACCCAGTTTACCTTGTCATAAGCTTTGGCAATATATAATTGCATGATCATGCCCACCTTCTTCATTCTAGTTAAAGAGTGCACCACCTCTTGCACTTGAATGATGTTATCCAGAATTTGTCTGCCTTCCAGATTACGTTGCATATGGCTATAATATTTTAGATTACGTTGCATAGGGATATAATATTATAGATTACGTTGCATAGGGCTATGGGTCTGTGTTTACCTAGTGTATTAGCAATTTCCTGTTTGGGGATGAGGGTGATGAAGGATGTATTGAGCACTTTCAGAATGGTTTTGTTTGACCTAGAGTCCTCCACAAAATTCAAAATGTCTTGCTTAACAACATTCCAGCAAGATTTGAAAAAGTCCACATTAAAACCATCCAGACCCTGTGCTTTGCCATTCTGCATGTCTTTGAGGACTTCGCTTAGCTCCCCTTCTGTTACTGGTATATTAAAGTTGAAATTGTCCTCTCTCGACACTAGTTTCGGTACATTACTAGTTACTTCCCTGATGAATTGCTCTCTATCTGAATTGTTCTCCGGGGTTATACCTTGGAGGTGGTGGATTAACACAAATTAGATAGCCTCATGGGAGATCTGAAGTTCCCTTGCCTCATTCTTTATCGAAGAGATTCTGTTGTGAGCTCTATTAGCCATAGTGGTTCTATGAAAAAACTTAGTGTTACGCTCTCCTTCTTTTAACCATTGAACTCTGGACTTTTGTCTCCAAAATATTTCCTCTTGTTTACATAGATTATCCAAATCTTGATAATGTTTATCCACTTAATCACTAATGTCTTTATCAAAGCCTTCCTTGATTAGAGCTTGGTTGAGAACCTACATTTTATTTTCAATCGCTTTCTTTTCTTCAAAAATATTACCAAAATCCTTCTAGTTCCATTCTTTAAGCTGGAGCTTGATGTGCTTTAGTCTTTTATGAGGAAGATACATTCTGGTCCCTTGAATCTGCAAGTCTTCGAACCACCATTTTTCAATATTGCTTGTGAATTTTTGGTGTAACAACCAGATATTTTCAAATCTGAAAGGTTTGTTCCTAGGAGTGCCTATACCCTTGATTTCCAATTGAATTGGCTAGTGGTCTGAGCCTTCAAAGTGAAGAACTCACATTGTTACCTCTTTATCAGTTAGCATAAGATTTTCAAAGATGAAGAATCTGTCTAACTTTGAGGCAACATGGGAATATTCTACCCTTTTGTTATTCCAAGTAAAGAGGCTCGTATTCCAATTAGTGTCAACAAGATTTATATCGTCAGAAAAGGTTTGGAAAGTAATGGAGTCTTTACTTAGAGATCGTGTTCCTCCTTTTTCCTCTAAAAGTGATTTGATCATGTTGAAATCCCCTCCCATGATCCAGTGTATATCTGCATGTCTGTCCTTGAGATCCACCACGGTGTCTAGAACCCTAAGTTTGTCATCTATTCTTTGAGGACCATAAACATTTGTGACCAGAAAGGAGTCCCTTTCTCCAACTGGTTGAATAATAACCGATAAATAATTTCTGGAAGCCTCAGCATCCAGAATGCCTATTTTGTGGTGATTCCATAGAGTGAGTATGCCCCTAGTTGTATTCTATGCTTTTACTTCAAGAAACTCATAGCTGCTAAGCCATTTGCTGTGAATTTGTCTTACCTTTTGAATGGAACATTTCATTTCTTGGATGAACATGATATCTGGCGTATCTTGTTTCATTCTGTTACCAAGCATTCTTTGCTTTCTTTTACTCCCTAGACCTCTAATATTCCAAGATGTCAACTTCATTATTAAAGATTTGCAAAGGAGTAATTGGCTAGATCTTTCATCCTACTCAAATCAATCATCATCTTTCCACACTCCATGAAGAGCTCATTCTTCTTTTTCCTACCTCCTTTCTTGCCTAGGTTTCTAGTGGCAAGCCCCAAAGTAGTTTTCATCGTTTTCACACCTTGGTTGTCCTACTTATCTATGTTTTTCCCTCTCTCCAACTCCTTAGTCTATATTTTCCATAGAAACAACTATTGTATTCTACTGAGTTCTTCTTGAGGTAGTGAATCCACTCCCCTCGTAGTTCCCTAACTCAAGAATCCTTCTAGATCTAGGTTTTCTATGTCAAGAATTTCTAGTCGTTCATGGTCCTCTAGGTCCGTATCATTCCGGGCCATTTCCTGATCCATTTCTTGTTCAGCATCGCTCATAGTAGCTTCTTTCTAGTACTCAATATTCTGAGTTTGTTCCAGGATTCCTTCCTTCTCCTTTTCTACAATACTTCCTTCCATTGCTTGATCTTCTTTAGTAATCTCTTCCTCTTCCTGAAGCAGCTAGAAACTATTCTACCTGAATTGTTGTCCTTCACGTTATTGTGTCGGTCCTCTTTTACCTCCTTTACCTCAATTAACCTCTTTCAGGAAGCTATCTGATTCTTTCATTGTGTTGGTTTTTCTTTTGTTTACTTCTTTGTTGAGCGAACATTCTCTGAAGAGATGTCCATGTTCATGGCATTTGTGACATCTGAACGAAATGTGCTCATAATCTACTCTTTGCACCCATTCTTCATCAAAAACTTCCAAGATCACCTCATCTAGTAGAGCTCCTGATAGATCTGTTTCCACACATATCCTGGCAAAGGAAGTATATTTTCACCTTCTAGTGGGTTCAGAGGCCTTAACATAGTGACCTAATTTATTTCCTATGGCCGCTAATGATTCATTTTGCTAGTAATCAAGAGGTAGGGAATAGAGCCTCACCCAAACCGGTACTGAAGTAAAATTTTCCCTTTCTGGAACAAAATTCATCATCCATGGCCTCATGTAGAGCCCTGCAGCAGCATAGAAGTAAGGCCCGCCTTCAAATATTATATCCTTGTCTTCAATATTTATGAAAACCACCGTAAAGAATCCCTTAGACCCAAGATGAAGGTCTACGCTCCCTTTAGGTTTCTAGTGGTATTTAATCCATGAATATAAAGATTTTTCAATGGGCCATAGATGCATGAACTTACAGATGATGGAATACGTCCCCATGTTCTCCCTGTGCTCCTGCAGAGCTGGATCATTTAAAATAACCCTCAGAGTTATCTATGTATTGGGTTTGCAGGGTCCCTTGCTTTTCTTGTCTTTAGTTCCCTGCATTTTGTCTTCTACCTCTTTGTATTTTGTGCCATACTGATCCTTATTTATGGGTTCTTCTGTTTCCTCTTCCATAATTCCTTTCCCTTCCCCCTATTCCTCTAGCATTTTCTAGAGGCTTCTTTCCTCTGCTGGCCACGACCTCTTTATAGGAGTGAATGGATCTCCCTCCTCTACCACCTTTCATAGGGCTCACTGTCTGCCACTATCCACGGTGATCATTGTTCACCATCCGCTATCCGTTGTTCACCACACCCTCGTAAAGGTGTGTCTTGTCAAAGAGACACATCATAATACTCATATTTTAATCTCTACTATCTAAAAAATAATTATTACTTCAAATATTAATATAAAATTGTTTAACACATCAAATTAATCTATTACAAAATTATATACTTTTCCTAAGATAATGTTAACAATAATGAAATTGTCAAAAATGTTACTTGGAGTTTTAATTTTCTTTACATGTTAATCCTCAACATGTGATGTCAAACATTCATGTACCATTTATGTGTAAATCACCAAATTATATACATTAGTGAAACAACTCAGAAAAAATGGATAATGTTTCACGACTTGGTTACTTTTGATTGATTATTTGCGTTCTATAGCATTTATTTGAAATTCCACTATTATATTCCATTGTTAATTGTTAAGACTACATAATTTAGAGAAATAACTTTATGTTATTATATACTGATTAGCTAGTAAATTTGTATATTTGCTTACCTAATTTATAGCAATTACTTTATTTTAATATATACTGATTAGCAGGTAAAGTTGTATATTTTCTTACTTGAAAATTTTAAACTATAATCTAGTTTAAGTTTTATTTTCTTTTTTCTGCTTAAGCAAGAGTCGTAGCTTCTATTAGCTTGTGTCTAAAAATATGTTACAAAAGTTGCAACTGGCATAAAGAGTAAGCAATTCGTCTAGCCAAGGGAAGATTTTTAGCAGCACTTAGTACCCATACTAAAAAGGAAGCCCTGACAAAACATTTGGCGGATATAAAAATGGAAATAGAGAATGCAACTAAGAGATTTCGGTTCACTACCTTTCTCCTGGACCCACCAACTTGCTCAACAGCTACTGGTCGTCGATCTGATCCCTCAAGATCTAATGGTCAATGGCCATATCGCGTGGAACATAAGCCGGAGGAATACCCCCCCGATGAGGGTGGTATTCTCTCACATCCCCAAGCCACATGTGGAGTAATGAGTGGCATCACAAGCAATTTGTAGAAACCACTTTTGGTTTTGAAAGCGCCCGATATGGGTGCTAAACCAGAAGCTATTTTGACTCCATCTGACTTTCTCCCAAACCCACTAACTTGCTCAATAGCTGATAGCCATCGAGCTACTCCCCCATGATCAAATAGCCAATGGCCATATCGCATGGAATATAAGCCCGAGGAATACCCACTTGATGAGGGTAGTATTCACTCAACTCCCCAAGCTAAGTGTAGACTATTGAGTGGCATCGCATGCAACTCATAGAAACCACTTTTGGTTTTGAGGGTGCCCTATGGATAGTAAACCTAAAGTTGTTTTCACTCCCTCTGACATTCTCCCAGACCCACTAACTTGCTCAATAGTCGATAGCCATCGATCTACTCCCCCATGATCAAATGGCCAATGGTCATATCGGGAAGAGCAAAAGCTCGAGGAATACCTGCCCGATGAGGGCGGTATTCACTCCCCTCCCAAAGCCACGTGTTGACAGTTGAGTGGCATTGCATTCGATTCGTAGAAACCGCTTTTCGGTTTGAGGGTGCTTGATAAGCATGGTAAACCGGAAACTGTTTTGAATCCTGCTAACTAATTCGCGAACCCACCAACCTACTCATTGGCCTATAGCCTTTGCTCTGTCACTTCTTGTTTTACTTTGAGACCCACAAGTTTGCAAACTCTGTGTATCTTCCTGATATACCCCTATCCTTCATTGAAGAGAGGAGACAGTCAGTTTTCCTATCTATTCTGGTACACTCCATGTTTGTGAGGGCCCTAAATGAACAACCTTCATGCAATTGGTTGTCTGGTACCTCCTCCCACCTGGAGCACCTATTGTCTTGTGTGCATCTTACCCCTTCATTAGCTAGCCAATCTGCTACATTGTTGGCTTCTCTTCTTACATGAACGAAACTTAGAGTTAGAATTTTGAGGTGAGCTTGTATTCTATGATAGACATGTAGAAGTCTCCAATGGCTCGAGACATTATTTGGTGAAGTGCTTGAGCTTATCTGTTTGACCAAATTGATTATTAATTCAGAGTTAGCCTTGATGATGGCATTGTGAATGTTGTACTCTATTAGAATCTCCAAGCATAACTCCATAGCCATGATTTCCACCATATTATTGGTGGACCTTCCTAGGTGGCTGTGGAAGATGACTTTTAAGTTTCCCTCCTCATCTCTTATAACTCGACCATAACCAGCGTCCCTAGGGTTACCTTTTGAGGCTCCATCTATGTTGAATTTTAAAAAACCATGTGGAGGAGGTTGCCAGAAATATTTTCCTTCTGAGGTATGCTTCACATTATCATTAGGACTCTTAGAGTTATGTGATTGGAGTCCCAATAGTGTCAAAATGTCGGCTTCTCTGTTGCCTGGGGGATTTTCTGGAGAATGTCCCCGAGGCTGTTGACCATTTCCTTAAGCTGCTTTAGGATTATTGTTATGATATTTTGAGCTAGGCTAGTCTTATCTTTGAAGATTCTGTTGTTGTATTATTTCTAGACATTCTAGACCAAGAAACCTGGAATCAGGGCCCAGGCAGTATTTATTGTCTCATTGGTTGAGAAGTCTCTTCTCTAGTTTTTCAACGTAACAGTAATGTAATTTTTGTTCTTGTTTGTCTGCCTGAAGACATTGGCTACCTAATTCCATAAGGTTGAGGTGTAGGAGCAAAGATTGAGAAGATGATTCATGGTTTCTTCCGATTGGCCACATAAATGGCATCTTGAAGGTCCAGCAAACCCTCTCTTTCTCACATTCTCCCAAGTTAAAATCTTTCCATGTTGGACCAACCACCTGAAGGGTTTGATCTTCTTCTAGTGTGGGTTATTCCATATATCTTTCCATCTCTTGTCAGTGATTTGTAAGTTAAGTCCCATAGTTATTCTTTTGGCTTCCTTGAGGTTGAAGACACCCTCACTATTTCTACCCCATCTTAGTAGGTCATCCGAAGTTGAGGTCAAAATTTGTCTCTTTTCCAACATGATCTCCAGAGATTTAGCTTGAGTTTTTAGCAGGGTCACCTCATTCTATTCTGGTAGCTTCCAAATTCTCCATTTACAATTCTCCCTTGATTGTTCCCAATAGTCACTCACTTTTTTCAGTCCTTTGTTTATTGTATCAATCTGAATACTATCTAGTTCCTCTCTGCTAAGGTTACCTTCCTGTTGCCAGTTGTCCTCCCAGAACCATGCAAGGTTTCCATTTTTGATCTCCCAAAAACTATGCTTTTGTACTAAAGCTCTATTCTCCCAAGCCTTTTTCTAAATATGGGAACCTTTTATCTTTCCTAACATTCTTATGTGGTCCTTTTCTTGCCAATCCATTGCATATTTTTGTTTCCAGAGTTTCGCCTAGGGGTTTTGTATTTTCTTTAGCCATCTCCACCATAGTTTTGCTCCCAAGACTTTGTTTAGAATCACTAGGTCATGTAGACCTAAGCCACCATGGGGTTTGGGTTTGCAAATCTTGTCCCAAGCTACCAGAGCCCATTTCTTTTTCTCTTCTCCTTTTCCCCAAAGAAATTCTCTTTGGATATTTCTGATTTGTTGAAGGATACCTGATGGTGTCGAAAGGGCTGAAAACATGAAGATTGGGAAAGTTTGTAGTATTGCCTTGGTGAGGATGAACCTTCCCGCTAAATTCAAGGATCTGCTAGTCCACTTGTTGATCTTGTCCTTCAGTGTATTTGTTACAGCCTCCTAGATGTCCTTTCTCAATGTTTGTCTGTGAGGGGTACTCCTAGATATTTGGAGGGCAGTGAATCTCTTTGAAAGCCTAGAATTCTGGAGAGATTCCTTTGAATAGAGATATTAGTGTTGAGAAAGAAGATATTAGATTTTGCAATGCTTACTTCAGTACTAGTAGCCAAAGAAAACTCATATAGAATTTGTTTGTATGCTTTGGCTTCCTTGACTGTGGGTATGCCTTGCAACATATTTTCATACACAAATTGTTGATGGGTCAAAGTGTCTCCATTCTGAGTAAGTCTCAATCCTTGTATTCTTTCTTCCTCCCTGGCAGTAGTGATCACTTTGCCCAATCCTTCCATCATGAGAATGAAGAGGAATGGTGAAAGAGGATCACCTTGTCTAAGGCCCCTTGAAGGCTTGAAATTTCTGGATGGAGAGCCATTAAGGAGAATTGAGCAACTGATAGTAGTAACAAGAGCCGTGACCACCTTATCCAATTGTGTCCAAATCCATATGCTTTGAGAACATCCCTAATATAAGACCAACTAAGTTTATCATAAGCTTTCACTATATCCAGTTGTATAATCATGTCTTCTTTCTTATTGGTTTTGAAGGAGTGCACCACTTCATGAGACTGAATCATGTTATTGAGAATTTGCCTCCCTTCTAGATGTCCAGTTTGCTCTTCTGACACAAGTGTTGGTACAAGAGGTTTGAGTCTATTGGCAATGACTTTGGAAATAATTTTGTACACCACATTGCTTAAAGCTATGGGTCAGAATATGTTAGGAGTGGTGAATTTTTCTTGTTTGGGGATTAAGGCAATGAAGGATTCATTAATCACTCTCAAACCTGACTTAGAGTTCCTCGATTCCTCCACTACTTCCAGAATTTCCTGTTTGACTATCTTCCAACAAGATTTGAAGAAGTCTACATTGAAACCATCTGATCCTGGAGCTTTCTCGTTATGCATTTCTTTGATGAACTCACTGACCTCCTCCTTCGACATAGGCCTGTTGAGATTATGATTGTCTTCCCTAGTTACCATCCTTGGAATGTGCTGGGTAAATCTTTTAGTGAATTGGGATCTGTCTGCCATATTCTCATCGGCAATACTTTGAAAGTGTTGGACCAAAACATCTTCCATTTTTTCATGAGTATTTTTCTCTGTTCCTTGGGGATCTATAAGTTTTTTTATCCTATTGTTAGCCCTATGTGCAATGGTAGACTTATGAAAGAACTTAGTGTTCCTCTCCCCTTCCTTAATCCATTTCACTTTGGATTTTTGTCTCCAGAAGATTTCCTCTTGATAACATCTTTTATCCCATTCTTGTTGAAGTGAGTCCGCTAGCTCTTTTCATTCCTCTGTGAATCCTTCTGAGATGAGAATTTGATTAATCTGCTATAATTTCTTTCCCACTTCTTCTTTAGCTTTGAATATGTTGCTAAACTAGTTTTTGTTCCATTCTTTGAGTTTTCTCTTAATGTGTTTGAGTCTAAGATGAAGGATGAACATTTTCATTCCTTCGGTATGTAACTCTCTAGCCCACCACTTCTCAATGTTTGTGATGAAATCAGAGTGTCTAAGCCAGACATTCTTAGATTGGAAGTGCCTATTTCTCATGGTTCCTATCATGGAAGCTTCCAGTTGTATGGGCGAGTGGTCTGATGCCCCAAAAGGGAGGATGCAAGTTATCATGTTTGTTGAGTATGGAGCATGATTGTTTAGAGGTCTTTGCTTCAGCCAGATGTATACCCCAGGAAGTTTGTATAGCCCTCCACGCGGCGGGGTGCAGGGAGGACTTGTCCCCCCGCGGAGGTTCGGGGGGTCCGGGAGCCAACGTTCCCTCGGCGGGGGTTTTGGGGTCAACACCCCCGAAGCTAAAAATAGATGTGAAATTTCCTTGTAAAAGTATATTAATTTCTAGTCAATCTGGGCCATTCATTAGGCAGATGATCTCACAATAAAACTTATGTTTAGTTTAGGGTTTTTTGCCCTAGAACGCAACCTGTCTCTTGGTATGAGGCCATTGTATTTAAGGTTGTGTAATAGATGTGTATTCTCCGAGTGAGAAGCAGAGAGGTGAGACTATGAGAGAAAACAGAGGATATTACAATGGATCTGCTGTAGGTTATGTCTCTTCATTTTGCTGGATAATAGAAAGGAAGGACTAGATGTTCAGGGTGGATGTAACCCAAACTGGGTGAACCACATATATCTGTGTCTCTCTTGTTTTATGCATTTTTTGTGTTTATATTTCTGCAATATTTTATCTATTCCATTGCTCTGTAATATATACTTTTCTAACAAAGTTGTTCCCTATAAGCAATCCTCTAAGACTATGAATCTATCAAGTCTTGAGGCTACTTGAGATATACCCCCTCTCTTGTTATTCCACGTGAATGCGCCATTTCTAGTATACATGTCTACCAGTCTCGTATTTCTATTGTCATCACACCTGATATCATGATTAGATATAATATTAATAAACTAATAATTAATATTTATTAGTGAACTTCAACATCGATTTTTGTGCATGCATAAAACATAAAAAGAATGTCAGGAAATGTCATCTTTAACATCATTACATGTGCATTAGTAACATTAAAATCACTTTTAAGCATCATCTTTGCAACAAAATGGTAAAATAATGTTGCATGCACTTCAATTTTCTATCCAAAGGAAAGCTAACATATTAGCTATTTTTATTATGCATGCAAATGCATAACAATGTTTCAAAATAACTAGCCCAACAGACAATTTTCTTTATTCATACTATTATGTTTTATTTTCCAAAAGGATTAATGCAATAGATTTTACACTTATCCATGTGAATGCATGTTCTTTTTCAAAAACATCTTTCCCACATGAGAGCTAGCTCACAATGGCTATTATGTGTTAAAATTCAAGCTCTATTCCAAGCAAAGTTAATATAATAAATATAATTTTTTTCATGCACTATTTGTCCTCTCCAATAGAAAATAATATGATATATTGCTCTTCTTGCATGTGAAGCATATATTTCTTTCCAAAGGAAACTAACTAAATATTATAAGGAAAAATAAACACATTTATTTTCTAAGGAATCAAACACATAATATTTATTCTTTCATGCATGCAAAGAGACATTTTCCTCTTACCAAAATAGATAGCCCAATAACTATACAAAATATTCTCCCAAAATAAAGCTAATACCATATATAAACCCTTTAGGTGTGCAAATACATATTATTTTTCCCAAAAGAAGGCTAACACAATCAACATTATGCAATTGCACCTTACCTTTCTCCATAAATCTAATACCAAAACTATACTTTTCCACACATGCAAGTGTATATATTTCATTAAAGAATCTTCCAAAGGAGTCTTAACACAATAAAGCATGCAATTTCGAATTTTCCTCTCTAATAATCTAATTCAACAATGCATATAACCACATGTTTATCTCTTCTCTTATTCTTGAAGAGTTATAACACAATAAACACTTCCTTGCATGCATGCACACGTGCACACACACACACACACACATATATTCTAAATAATCTAACACAATAATTAATTTTTTTCCCAAATTTAGCTAACTCACTAAATATTATGCATGCAATACAAAATATTTCCCTATCATTTAATACATCAAACAAATTTGTAATATTTCCTTAAGAAATAGCATGTATAACAAATCCTTCTCAAATAACACAACCAATTGAATTTTATGCAAACTTTTTATGTGAACTCTTTCTCAAAAAACTTACTTATCTCTTTCTGCATGACTCAAACTTTTCAGGCACTAAAATCACATATTCATTTCCAGTATATCCAATATACTAAATATTATTCCTATACACATAAACACATATTCTCTTTAAGAATCCAATATTTCTCTTTAAAACTTTAATGTATGTGTATCATGAGAATACCCTTGGTAATATTTTAAATGAAATAACTTAATTCATTTCCAAGAATTATCAACATAATTGTTCTATTTTTGTGAATGTGAATAATTGATTTATTTTCATGAAAATTAACACAATAATTATTTATATATGTACATAAACAACTATTCTTGTTTTGCTGAAAAATCAAATAGAAGCACTCTGTTTTTACTCTTTTAGTCCTCAAATTTGGATGTCATTCGAAAACATCTAGAAACAATTTTTTGAAAATCAAAAGAGGTTTCTATTTTGAACGGGTTCCTTAAAAAAAGCTTTCTATTTTTTTACACGGGTATCACAGTTTCGAAGTTTTGAATGAATCATTGTAGTCCATTTTTCAAGATTTAAATATTATATACCTTTTTGTTTGGTTCATCAACTTTGGACATAAATTTCCAGAATTTGAAAATGAATTTTCCAAATATGGAATAATTTTTTTCTTATAACGGGCCCATTTACAAAAACCTCTTTCACTTTTTACACATCTATCATGGTTTGGGTGATATGAAGATATATTTGGACCTTAGTTTCCAATAACTCATGTGATTCACACAATCATTTAGCAATGAAGATCTTTTAAGAATTCAATGCACATGAAATCTTTTAAGAATTCAATGAACAGAACAATTATTCCTATATGCATGAAAGTCCATTAAGGTTTTCCCAAGAAAATAATCTCGACCCTTTATCATATGAAAATTTTCAAGAAAATAAATTTGATCCTTATTTCTTCATGAACCTTGTGCAAACACAATAATAATTTTCAAACATCATAGTTACATATATTTTAATGCATGTTTGGAATCCCTCATTCCTCTCTCTTGGCCTCATTCTACATTGATTCTATCATTAGTTCACATATTTTCCCATAGGCTTAAACTAAGTATATTTAAGAAAATGAAATAAATTTTCTAAATCCTAAGAGCATTCCATAAATCTCCCATAAATCACTCCATAAATAAAATCTTTCCTAAATTCTAAAATCACTCCATAAATCATCCATAAATCATATTTTTCTAGATTCTAAAATAACGCAGTAAATAATCCATAAATCTCTCGAGCTTTTTCAGGGTATATTTTTTTTCCTTATGGACAAAATATCAATTATCCATAGCTTCTATAAAGCTTTGACTCATAGTTCTAGAATTCAAAGATACAC
This sequence comes from Pinus taeda, assembly GCA_000404065.3. Taxonomy (NCBI): domain Eukaryota; kingdom Viridiplantae; phylum Streptophyta; class Pinopsida; order Pinales; family Pinaceae; genus Pinus; species Pinus taeda. The sequence goes on along the minus strand of APFE031121356.1, from coordinate 79,302 downwards.
CATCTTAGAAATACAATATATTTAGATAGAAGAATATAAATTATTCTCAATATAAGAATTAAGGATTAGTTCATGTAGTATTCTTGTAATCAAGAATTAGAAGAATATTCTTCATGTAATATCAATATAATAATTAATAATATTTAATTATTGAAAAATGCTCATTTTATGAGGATTTTTACGATAGATTATGCCAGGGATATTATAGTTTGCATTTTTCCATTCAAATCCTCTTTAAGATATCTACACCATAATTTTATTGACATATCCTTAATTTTAACCCAAAGTTATTTCCTGAGACCATTGTTTTTATTCTCAAATTATCTTTTCATTGTAGGTTAAAATCACCTAACATCAAATTCCCAATATATATCACGTCACTAATATAAATAGAAACTAAAAGGATTTTACCTTGATCTGATTTATTATATAGAGTGGGCTCATTATTGCTCCTATTGAGCCCATTCTGGAGAAAATATGATTTAATTTTAGTGCATCAATCTCTTGGATAATCTCTGGAGTAATACAATGATTTTTTGAACTTGTAAACTTTTCACTCTTTCCTTTTACTTTAAATTTTGGTTCTTCATCAACATAAACATCCTCTTCTAGTTTGACATTCAAAACGGTTTACTTGATATCCACCTAGTAAATGTGTCATTTGTTGAGGAAAAATAGCTAATACAACTGAAATATATTCAACCTTGCTACTATGACAAAGGTATCAACATATTGAATACTTTGGTGAGGAGTAAATCCTTTCGAAACTAAGTTTTCATTATATATTTCTACTTTTCCTTTCTCATCCATTTCTTCCTTGCACACCTACTTACCATGAATGATAGTTTTATCCATTAAGAGACCAATAAGATATGATGTTTCACTCCTTTGAATAGCTTTAATGTCTTCATTAATTACCTATAACATAACCTCTACTTTCATTTCCTTGTCCAAACAAGTAGGTTTTTAAGATAATAAGGAAAAATTGGGTTCCATGTCATCGCACTACTCATATTTTTCACTTAAGCTCTTCTTTCATTGATTTCTCATAGATTCTTCTAACTCAGTTCTAGAAGAAGGACCATTTCTTTGATTTCCCACTGAATCTACTGTCTCTTTACTAGAAGGAAAGTTATCTTCTTATCTTTGTACCTATAACCTTGTTAGTGTTGCTAGACAAAATTATTTTCCTGAACATTCGTACATGTTCATTTATTGGGAGTGATGTGTATATTTTATCTAGTGGTTCATTCTCTTGATCATTCCAATAGTTTTACACCTATGCTAGCCAAACATTTCTTAGTTATTGGATTATACAATTTCTATATTTTGGATTGTTCGCTACATCGAGTGAAAATACAATTTTCACACATATTGTCAAGTTTCATTAGATATTTTGGTACACATGCATAACATATGTAATAAAAAACTCTAAAATGAGAAATGCTTGAACTTCTTCCACTCAATGTTTCTTGAGTAACTTTAACTTTCACATTTTTTTTGGATAGTTGTTTAACATGTAGAATGAAGAAGTGATAGCTTCAACTCATAAAACAGTGGAAAATTTTCTAATTTTGAGCATACATGTTTCCATTTTCATAATGACTTGATTCTTTTCTTAAACTTCTTCATTCCATTGTGGACTACTCTTCACCTTGTAGAGAAAATTGAATTCCTTTGATTCATACTCTTCACCTTCTTCTTATCTCAACAATTTAACATATTTTCCACTTCTCTTTTCTACTATACCCTTAAACTCCAAATTTGTTAAAGTATCTATTTTTTTAATTAAGTACACTAATAATTTCTTGTTAAAGTCATCAATAAACATTGAGAAATAAATGTTTTAGCCAATATAATGGGCTTGCATGGGTCGACATATATATGAATGGACAATTTCTAGAAGATCATCGTGTTCGTAGGAGACTTCTAGAAATCTGTACCTTTTATTCTTTCCAAGAATGCAACTTTTATAAATGCTATCCTTCTCATTTAGTACATATAGTCCCTTAACCATTGGTTGTTTCTAGAAAAAATAATTCTCCCAAAAGGTGTGACTATACCTAAAATTCCACAATGAAGTCTCACTTATTCCTGAGACTTTTTTTTGGATATTATTTTGACACATCTATACTTTTTACATTCACTAGGAGAATTTTATTCTTCATTATTAGGACCTTTGTAATGAGTCTTATACTAGGTGACTTCTCTAGGATTGTGCACATGGATTATTTTAATGTTACATGACAACTATGATTACATATTTGGTATCAGTGTTGAAGACATTAGTAATTCCCTTGTGAAAAACTAATTTCTTCTTTATGCACTTTATTTCTTCATATGTGTTGTTGTCCAAGTGTGAATAAACTATTACACCCTTTCCCACATTAATTATCAATCCAGGATATATTCGTTATTTCAACACTAATGTGAAAAATATGTGAAGGTGGACAACCCAAAATTGACCGATAATTCTTCAACAAATAATAAATGACTGTAACAGCAAATGGAAATGAAAAGAATAACCAATTTGTAAAATCAATGGAAATAATAGAAATAATTAATTGTGCCAACAATATTATTCACAACATTTACATCCAACCATCACAGCAAGGAAAATAAATATATACATGAAAAGGAAACTAGCACACAGTGCACACTATCTCAATAGCACCTCATCAGGAAAGTGGGCCTAACTCCCTGATCAAGGTTGTGACGAGCTCATGAAATCAACAAAAGATCAGAAAACTGTAAATTTAATTAATGTAAAACTCTTTTTTACAAAGCTTAATTATCTTTTCTCCAACCCCCTTTTCAAACTCTCTATCCTTTCTTATACAAAAAGAGTTCCTGAGGTTAAGGTAACTGTTGCTTGTGATTTACATGAAGGCTATAATAAGCCCAAAACTAAATACAAAAGATAGAAAGAGGAAGTCTAGATGAATTTTGTCGTTATAGTTGTAGTTCGATAATAGCTCTGCCATCTCGATATGTAAACTTAGCCATTTGGCTTTAGAAACTTGCACATAATATGATATTTAGCAAGCAATTTGGTCATAATCCCCTAGACTATGCTTCAATTATTAATTAATTCATAAATATGATTAGAGGTATACGTACAAAATTTAGGATGTAGAATGGATTAGTTAGGAGTGTAAATGTAAAGGGAAATTGGATAAAAAGGTAAGTAAAAACATGCAATTTTGGCTGCCAACATCTCCCCCCAACTGGTATTTTTGCATGTCCTCATGCAACTTGTCACCTTTGTAGGTCTAGGTTAGATCGACTGTGATCAACATGCAACTAAGCAAGATCATGCTTTTCGTCCATTTCTGTCCGTGGCGTTTGGTGTCCATCTGTTAGTAATATATCCTTCCAATAAGATCTGATGTTTCACTCCTTTGAATAGCTTCAATGCCTTCGTTCATGACCTATAACATATCCCCAACTTTCATTTCCTTGTTAAAACAAGTAGGTTGTTAAGATAATAAGGAAACAGTGGGTTGCATGTCATCACACTATTCATATGTTTCACTTAAGCTCTTTTTCATTGATTTATCATAGATGCTCTAACTCAGTACCAAAATAAGGACCATTTCTTTTATTTCCCATTGAATCTACTATCTTTTTTCTAGGAGGAAAGTTATCTTCTTATCTTTGCAGCTATAACTTTGTTAGTGTTGCTAGACAAAATTATTGTCCCCGCCATTCATACATTTTCATCTATTGGGAGTGATGGGTATATTTTATCTAGTGGTTCATTATCTTGATCATTCCACTAATTTTACACCTATTTTAGCCAAACATTTCTTAGTTATTGGATTATAGAATTTCTATATTTTGGATTGTTCCTACATCTAGTGAAAATACAATTTTCCCTCATATTGTTAAGTTTCATAAGATATTTTCGTACACGTGCATAAGATATATAATAAAAAACTCTAAAGTTAGAAACACTTGACCTTATTCCACTCAATGTTTCTTGAGTAACTTTAACTTTCATATTTTTTTTTGGATAGTTGTTTAACATGTAGATTGAACATGTAACAACTTCAACTCATAGAACAATGGAAAATTTTCTAAGTTTGAGCATAGATGTTTCCATTTTAATGGCTTGATTTTTTTGTTCAACTTCTCCATTCCATTGTCTACTACTCTTCACCATGTAGAAAAACTTTAATTCCTTTGATTCATACTCTTCACCTTCTTCTTATCTCAACACTTTAACATATTTTTCACTTCTCTTTTCTACTATACCCTTAAACTCCTTCAAAATTGTGAAAGTGTCTATTTTTTTTTATTAAGTACACCCAAAATTTCTTGTCAAAGTCATCAATAAACATTGAGAGATAAATGCTTTAGACAATATAATGGGCTTGCATGGGTCCACATATATATGCATGGACAATTTCAAGAAGATTGGTGTCTTCATAGGAAACTTCTAGAAATCTATCCCTTTTATTCTTTCTAGGGATTCAACTTTTATAAATGCTATCCTTCTCATTTAATACATATAGTCCCTTAACCATTGGTGTTTTATAGAAAAAATAATTCTCCCAAACGGTGCGACCATACCTGAAATTCCACAACCAGATCTCACATATTCTTGAGACTTTTTTTGGATATGATTTTGACACATGTACACTTCTTACATTCACTAGGAGATTTTTATTCGTCATTATTAGGACCTCTGTAATGAGTCTTCTATAAGGTGACTTCTATAGGATTGTGCACATGTATTATTTTAATGTTACATCACAACTATGATTACTTAGGTGGTATCACTGTTGGAGACATTAGTAATTCCCTTGTTAAAATCTAATTGCTTCTTTATGCACTCGCTTTCATTGTATATGTTGTTGTCCAAGTGTGAATAAAACTATTCGAACCTTTCCCACATTAATTATCAATCTTGGATCTATTGGTTATTTCAAGGCTAACATGAAAAATATATGCACGTAAGAATTGTATAACCCAAAATTGATCGAGAATTCATCAAAAAATAATAAATGACTATAACACAAAATAGAAATTACAGGAATAACCAATTTGTAATAGTAATGGGTATAATAGCAATATGATTCACAAAATTTACATCAAACCATCACAACAAGGAAATTAACTACATACATGAAAAGGAAACTATCACACACTATCTCTGCAACACCTGATCAGGAGAGTGGGCCCAACTCCCTGATCAGGGTTGTGATGAACTCACGAACTCAATGAAAGATCAGAAAAATGTAAATTTCATTAATGTAAAAGTCTCTGTTACAAAGCTTAGTTCTCTTGTCTCCAACCCCCTATTTCAAGGTCTCTACCCTTTATTATACAAAAATAGTTCCTAGGATTGAGGTAACTGTTGCTTGTGATTTACATAAAGGCTGTAATAAGCCCAAAACTAAATACAAAAAATAGAAAGAGGAAGTGTGGATTGGTTCTTCCATTACAACTACAGTTCGATAATATCTTTGCCATATCGACTTGTAAACTTAGCCATTTGACTTTAGAAACCTCAGTATAAGATGAATTTTAGCAAGCGCTTTGGTCATAATCCCATAGACTATGCTTCAATTATTAATTAATTCATAAAGACATGATTAGAAGTATACCTGCGTGATTTAGGATGTAAAATGACTTAGGTAGGAGTGTAAATGTAAATGGAAATAGGATCAAAAGGTAAGTAAAAACATGAAAGTTTGGCTCCCAACATCTCCCCCCAACTGGTCTTTCTGCATTTCCTCATGCAAGTCGTCACCTTCGTGGATTTGGGTTAGATCGATTGTGATCAGCATGCAGCTGAGCAAGATCATACGTTTCAGCCATTTTTGTCCCTTGGGGTTTGTATCCATTTGTCAGTAAGTTATTGTTCCATCAACCACTATTCACATTATAAGCAGAAGCATATTGATATGCTAGCAACCAAAGGATGGGAAAATGGAATCTCAAGCCCATCCAATGAACCCCTCAAGTGTGGATGTAGTCAATATATTGTGGCAATCTTTCCAATGCTCTGGCATAGTTAGGGGCCCCGAAAGGTTCTCGCACCCTTACTACTGATGATGACAATTTCCATCTATTCTGATAGCTATCTAGAGCCTCATCCTGACAAGAAACCACCTATGTCATGCATAACCTGGCACACCATCTCTCAGTTACCAATATATTTTCTTGATTCCCTTCAATCCTCAAAAAGGTAGCATGTCTATTATAAATAGTGTTGGAATTCCAATGCTCTCTTTGAATAAGAAGAGGCCTAGTGGATTGACTTGCTTCAAATATATCACTGGCCTTCTTCCACTTGACTTGATTGATTGTATAGGACATGAAAGCTCTGAGTTGAATATCCCCTAGATAGGGGACTAGGTTGAATTCTTGGCCATCTTCCAAGAAATAATCATGCATATACAATTCGCATATTAAGTGTTGGTTGAATACATCATGAAGTCTTATAATGCAGAGAAACTGTATAGGATACTCGATTTCATGGCTGATCTCGAGATGAATACTTTCTAGGCAAAAGAGAAGGTATTATTCATGAAGAAACAAAGTGTAATTGTGAGCACGGGGTGACAAGCCATTACCCACTACACTAGGGTAAACATTTGCTCCTTATTTACTTTCAGCACTTACACCTACTCTTCTAACCATTTGATCTGCTTACGTTGTTTTTCTCGTTTCTTCTTCTCCCTATCCATCTGATCCACATAATCATTGATGATTTCTGTAGCCTGGCTTCAAACTCTCCTTTTCTCTTCCTAATGATCTTTACCAACAATTGTCCCTTGTTGAGGACAAATAGTTGAAGCCTACCATTTCATAATATCGATAGTAAAAATGAATTATTGAGCCTCCCATAAATAATCTATAGGTTTTGTTCGCATCGCAACAGAAACAATGGAAGTGCCCCCGATCTGAGCTACCAAGGGGGCAACTCCAGTATTAAGTATTGTGATTCCTTCTTTCTCCCCATTTAAAGCACCAGGCCCTTTTTTTCAATCTCATAATATCAAATTTTAATTGCATAAGTTCATTAAAATGAGACTGATACCTTTCCTTAAGGGGAGGTCTTCTTCGTACGCACTTCTCAATGAATTCTTGCTTGACAGTGACCTCCTCCACTGGTCTTGTAGTTGGTGTGGTACCTGGTGTGTCATCGACATAGGTGTTGATCAACTCCACCTTCACCCTCACTTCTTATGTTTGCTTATCACCTTGGATGGTGTCCCCTCCATTTCCTTCTGGAGTTACCATGGTTGGGGTATCAACATTGTCCACTCGTTTTCTCCCGCATGTTCTCCAGTGTGTTCCAAACTACCTCTGGCTCTGATGGGTTCACTTCAGTAGGCATTGTGTCTTTCGGCAATGCTTAAGTTATCTTAGAAACCTACGGAATTCCATCCTTAGCATTTTTCTCTCGTGCTTTCCCTTCCACCCGGTCATCCATTCTCTATACAAAAGTTAAGACGAACCCTTGTGAGGTAGTGTCAACACGAATATATTTCCGTGGTGGTTCTTTAGGGCTAGCATCCACCACTACTTCTTCAATTTGTTCCTCATCCAACACTAATCCTTATATAGCATGGTTGACACCCATGTTTGCAAATTCATTTGTCTGTGTAATGATGGGCGTCAGCACTTGAGTGGCCGCCTCAACCAGCGCATCAAATCTTATACAAAAAAAATTTAAAATTGGGGGAATGTTTTTTTCCTCCTTCGAGCACTAATGATTCCGATATTTACTCGCCCCTCTTGGTAGAGTTGTAGGAAGGGAAGAATGAAGAACAGATTCTCTCATTTCCATTCGGATTGTACTCCCTAAGTCATGCCCGTCACCTTCTACATTTTCTATTTGGGCCGAGACTCCCTGTGGTTCCTAAAGAATCGTGTCAGGTGAACGTTATTTTTCTTTTACTGATGCCAAGGTTTCTTCAGTCCGTGGTGTTAGTTCTTGTGTGAAAGCACCACTTACATTTTCTACTTTGAACCCAAATTTTTCTTTGATGGGTGGTGTTGGTTCTTGTGTAACAACATCATTTGCACTCTATTCTTCAGACCTCAAATTTTCTTGGAGGAGTGGTGCTGGTTCTTGTGGAGCAGCACCACCTGCAGTCTCTTATTCAATCCTCAAGTTCATTTGTTCCCGTGATGATGCTGGTAGTTCTCCACAAATATTATCAACTAATGTTGAAGCAGCATCAAGCATTAGGCAATGTTGGTTCTTGTGGAGCAGCATCAGCTATAACATCTTCCATCTCGAATGAACCAATGAGCAATGTTCATTCTTGTGGGGTAGCATGGGTTGTGGCATCTTCCATCTAAATTAATCTAACAGGCGATGCTGGTTCATGTGGAACAGAATCAGCTATGGCATACTCCGTTTTGACTAACTTAATAGGCGATGTTGGTTCTTGTGGAACAACATCGGCTCTGGCGTCCTCCATTTCAGCTAAGCCTTCGCCATCCTCCATGTCTGTAGGTATAATTCCCTCCAGTTCTTCTTCCAACAATTTAATGAATTGTGCCCAAGATACAGGAGTTCAAGCGAGTGCTAGAATTACTAGTAGGTGGACCAACCTGTGATTCATGAGGATGGCTAATACTTGTCGAGAGCGACAGGCATATTGTACCACAAGTTGAAGACTTTTATAGGGGAAGAAATCCATAATCAACGAATGAATTTTCCCATGTCAGAACCGATGGGATGCTAACAGTTTAAAATGATACTTGAACAACATTGTAAACATCCTTCGTAGGTAATGTATGTTAAGACAGAGTATGCAACTTTACCCCAGGGATAAGGTAACGACTTATGATCATACCCTCTTCCATTTTGAATTGTTGTTTCTCTGTATTGTAAAAATATTTCTGGGAACTTCGGGAAGGGAGCCTTCTACGAAAACCATTTCTACCCTTCCTGTGGTAGTCCACTGATGGCCGAGATGGCTTCCTCTATGACAAGGATATTGATACCCCAAACTTTGGAATGATCTTCTTCCAAGTTCAACACAAATTCTATTGTAGCAGTCTCATCAAACCCTACAATCTCTCCAAATATGTATCCCACCCTCGATTTACAACGACCTACCATACATCTATGTTACTATGGACCAAAATTGTGCTCTCTGGTTAATGTCTCATAGTCGCTCCACCCATTCTGCAATAGCTTAGTAGAAACACTTCAGATTAGTAGAGAAACCATTAGGATGGAGTATTAGCAGGTAATTGTTGCTGAAAGACATAAGAAATGGTGATAGCAGGCTATACTAATGGAAATTTTTAGAAATATGGGAAAAATATATGTCAAGTTATGGAAATAATGGCAAGCCATTATGGTAATTACTCTGCAGACTCCAAAAGGACTGGTTCATTAAATCCATTATCTATTGATAAATGCGTAGAGTAAGGTAAGAATCATAGAGTGGATGTATTGGCACATGAATCTTATGATGACATCAACGAATCATGTTGAAATTGATTATGCCACCATTTTTAAATATAGATGTACCTCCCCCAACTAAAAAATGACCATCTACATTCACCTAAAGTCATGTCAAAAGAATTACTAATCAATGCCACAAATTCAGGTCGGGGACATGCCTGGCACTTACCTGGAAAAGTGCACCACATAGGAGTAAATGCATTGATGGCGTGATGACATCTGGGGAGTCACAAGATGAGGTAATTTGAAAATTCACACCACGGAGTAGCAGCGTGGGAGGAGTAACAATACTGAAGGAGTAACAACATTGGGTACTTAGAAAAATTTCCGCCACAGAGTAGAAGCACCGGAGGAGCAAGAACATCGAAGGAGTTACATCACCAAAGGAGTAACAACATAGGAGGAGTAACATCACCTAAGGAGTAAAACACCAATGGTAGTACCTACAAAAAATAGTTTAGTGGTATCTATATA
>APFE031121356.1:1041-69231 GCA_000404065.3 Pinus taeda | reverse complement strand
ATCAGAGGATGCAGAGGAGGAATTCTTGCACTAACAATCTTAAAACCAGATTTATCAGTGAGATGTTTAATGAAGACATCTTTAGAGGTGAGATGATGATATAGTCTGAGACGATGTCCATTTACAATAAAAGAAGCATGCATATCATCAATCATGACGATTCTAACAGTTCCATTATCAAATACCTCATCAATCTCTTAAGGCCCCATCCAACAAGAGAAAAGCTTTCTCTCGAAGTCTTTAAAATGAGAATCATATAGTAATTCCCAATCCCCTTTTTGAAACACCTTATTCATGATAAATTTATCATGCTATTTTTGCTCTACTGTTAAATCACACTAGTTCTCTAGATAGCCATTAAGGGAATTTCATCTAGTTAATTTAGTTGTTCGAGATGACGTTTTTGAGCTTCTAAAAGGTCCAATCCTACTTTGAGGGTTGTTCTAAGCATATTTATCTCAAATTATATTGGAAACAATAGAGATTTACCATAGACAAGCTCAAACATTGATAACCCTATTGTATCCCTCCATGATGTTATGTACACCCAAAGAGCTTCAGGAAGTATCTCAACCCAATCTCGACGATGCTTTGCCACATTCTTTGTGAGAATGTTTTCTAATACCTTGTTCGTGCTTTCCACTTAACCATTCACCTGACAGTGGTATGGGGATGTTATTCTGTGCTTGAACCCATACTTGTTCATAAGCCTTGTTATCATATGTCATGTAAATTGCATTCCCCCTTCTGAACCTATCTCGCTCAGGGTGCCATATTGAGCAAAAATCTCTTCAAACAAAAAGTACGAGACAAATTGTTATGTGGCTTTTGCCATAGCCCTGGCCTCAACCCACTTTGTTAGATAATCTATACAGATTAAAATATAAAGTTTATAATGTCAAGATAGATTAAATGGGCCAACTAAATCAATATCCCATTCCTCAAAAGGTTGAAGAACCACTTGACGCTATAATGACATTTCATCTGATTGACCAGGCTAACCCATCCATTGGAAGCTATCAGATCTTTAGAAATAATCTCTCACATCCCAAAAGATGGAGGGTTAATGAAATCCCATTTGTAACACTTTATGTCCAGTGCATTTATCTGTAAAATGTCCCCCACATGGGCCATTAGAGAAGCCTTTAGGACATCATAAATGTCATCTTCTACTACAAAACTTTAGATTTGGTAGTGGATTCTTGTATAAAATAGATATCCTACTATCCATGAATAACGGGTACTATGACAAATGATCTTCTGCTATACCCTGTAAGACAAATGCTTGGGTACCTTCCCTGCAGCAAGATAATTATCTGCATACCATGGAATGTGAGTAGAAATTGCAAAAAGATATTCATCCAGAAAATTATCTTCTACAGGTATATCTTCATCATCAGTATCTAATCTAAACAGGAAATCAACAACCACATTATCCTTTCGTGGTCTATCTATGAATGTAATGTCAAATTCATGAAGTAATAATAACCACATTGTGACACATCCAGGAGTTACAGGTTTATTCATCAAGTACCTGATTGTTGCGTGGTCAGTATGCAAAAAAGTAGGATATCTAGTAATTTAATGCTGAAATTTATTAACAAACATAAATAACAACGAAGAAATCATTTTATGTCACTATATAGTCTAATTCAGCAAGTGTCAAATTCTTGCTAACATGGTATCTTGCATACAATTTCTTGTCCTCTTTCTATCCCAAAAAAACTCCTAATATTGTTTGAGAGGCGTCAATATGGATTTGAAATGGGAGTTCCTAATTAGGACTTCACATGATCATAGCTTGGCATATTAGTTCCTTGATTTTTGCAAAAGCCTCTTCGCACTCAACTGTCTATAAAAATTCTGTATCTTTAGTTAACAGATGAAAAAATGGGAATGTTATTCTAGAAAAAAATTCTATGAAACATCTATAATAGCCAACGCAACCAACAAAACTACGTACATGCATCAGTGTCTATGGTACAGGAAAATGCAAAATTACCTCTACCTTTGTTAGGTGCCTATAATACTAGTGATTACCCCATTACTATCGTAGTTGTATCCCTTATTAATATTTTTGTGCCCCTATTGTCCCCATATTGTTATTGTTGTGCCCCATAGAATTCCTCTATTGTTATTTTTGTGCCTTTATATTATCATTATTGTTAGGTCGGCTGGGTTATATTGTGACTCCTTAGACTCCTATATATAGAAAGGAGGTTTTGTCATTTGAATCATCAAGGAATCATTCATTTTTTTAATGTAAAGGAGGCTTCCCCTTCGAAGAGGCTAAATTCTAAGGAATTGATCTATCTTTTCTATCATTTTGTGAGCTGCTTTCATAACATTTGGTATCAGAGCTTTTGGATTCTAGGGTTTCGATACTCCAAATAGGTCATCGAGGCATTTTCGCTATAAATTTTTTTTTTGCAATGTTTCAGAACGGAAAAAAAAAAACCTATTTGAGGCAAAATCACATTGAACCTTGGGTCTGAATTTCAGAGCTTTTCGTGCAATATTTGCGTTGATATGATCTGAGGAATTTGGTCTTTTTGTAGACTCCTGAATTACATTCCAAACAATTGACCTGGGGAAAATCGTCATAACTTTCTCTATGAGCATTGGATTAAAATTTCGTTAGAAGGTACAGAAAGAGGACTGACTGTAGTTTCTTGTATATATATTTCATAGCCAAAGGTTGAAACAGGGACACATGGCATGTCGTACAAGTTCGATCTACTGAACTAGTCTATAGTCAGGTCACTGTGTGAGATTTGGCATAACTCTTCCTTGGAGAATCCAGTTTGGTTCAAACTGGTGGCATTAGAAATACGACATAGAGGGATACTGTAGGTTGCGAATTCAAGACTGGATGATCTGAAATTAGAGAGATACATTAGAGGCAATAGCAAGCTCCTACAAAGTGAAAAAAGGTGTGTAGATTTTTTAAAATTCTTTCTTAAGCTTGGTTTGAAAAAATATTTTGAAGGAATTCAAAGGGCATAGTAGAGCATTATTATCAGTAACTGATGTCCGGAGGAAAGAAAATTCAAACACCTAGTAAACAACTTGAAATCTCTAGAATGACTCATGAAGAAGAGGAAGAAATGCTACATGATATATCAAAATTACAAGACCAACTGCAAAAAATGTCACTCTCACAAAAGCTAACAGAAGCTAAGATAAATGGCATGGAAGTTAAGATGGATAGTTTGAAGATAGATTTGAACACAAATTTGAAGACAGGCATGGCAGATTGGGAGACAGATTTGACAAATTTTCTACAAGAAATACTTACAAATGGTGAAAGGGTAGTAAAGGAAGCTTATGATGTGAACAAAAGAAATGTTAATCATGATTTCATAGACTCTAATGTTGGATTTAAGACCCACCATAGTCCAAAAATTGATATGAGGAAGTTTGATGGCAAGGATCCTGTAACATGGATATTACAGATGGCGCAATTTTTCGATCTCAATAATGTGCAAAACACACAAAAGGTACATATTGCAACGTTATATTTGCAACCAAATCAGTTTGTATGGTATCAATGGCGTTGCTCTCATAAAAAAATTATCACTTGGGCAATTTTTATGGAAGAATTGATAGCACATTATGAGGATACAGAAAGAAACACATTTTTTAGCCAATTGATAAGTCTCAAACAAAAGGTTCAATAATGGAACACATTGAGGAGTTCCAAAAGTTGAACATAAGGGTAAAAAATATTCCAGAGGAGCATAGGATTAATGTGTTCATAGGGACTTTAAAGGATAATATCCAACATGATGTTCACCTTTGGGAACCTGATTCATTAGAGAAGGCATTCATGTTAGCAAGAAAAATTGAAAGCAAAATTATGGCAACCAGGAAGCATACCACTCACAAGATGGAAGTGTTGTTGCCCCTAGTCTTCCACAACCTATAAGGTTGACACCACAACAATTGGAAGAAAAAAGAGAAAAATGGCTTTGTTATAGTTGTGATAGCAAACACACTAAAGGTCATAAGTGAGCTCAGAAGAAATTATTCTACGTAGATTGTGAAGAGGAAGAAGAAAAGGGGCAAGAAAGGTTAAAAGAAGAGGATATACTCTAGGAACAAATTGTAGATAAAGAAGAAATGAATCTAACCATATGTTGTAATGCATTGGCCGGAATTACCACTTGTCAAACCATCAAGATAGAAGGACAAGTCAAGAAGAAAAAGGTAATAGTGTTGATTGATTCAGGAAGTACCCGCAATTTTATTCATTGTAAGGTAGCAAAAGAATTGAGTTGCTTCCTATATCCAATGCCAAAGTGTCAAGTGATGGTTGTGAATGGAGGAACAATAAATTCCTCTGGAAAGTGCCATAATATCAAGATATCCATGGGAGAATATGTATTGACTATCCCAAAGCTTTCCATTCCAATGGGAGGTGTTGATGTTGTACTAGGGGTCCAATGGCTACAATCCTTGGGTACGATAGCATTTAATTTTCAAGAACGTTTCATGAAATTTTCAAGAACGTTTCATGAAATGTTTTGCAAAAGGAAAGGAAGTTGAATTAAGGGGTATTGCAGGGAAGCCAAGAAAGATAATTATCTCTAACGTATGACAATGATTCTAAAAAAGGAACAAAGAGGTATAATTGCACAATTATCTTTGCTAGATGTTTGCACATTGAAATCATCTATTTCTCTAGATCTCCAAAAAGCCTTGGATAGTCATTCCAAGGTATTTGAGACTCCCAAAGATCTCCCACCTATTCATGATCATGATCATGCTATTCATCTAATTCCAGGAAGTGTTCCTCCAAACATCAGGTCATACAGATATTCCTATGCCCAAAAGAGTGAAATTGAACATATGGTTGCAGAAATGCTAGAGGCTGGTATAATTCAACCTAGTCAAAGTTCTTTCTCTACTCTAGTAGTATTGATGCACAAGAAGGATAGATCATGGTGCATGTGTTTAGATTATAGGGATCTCAACAAGCTCATTATTAAAGATAAGTTTCCCATTCCTGCCATTGATGAATTACTGGATGAAGTGCATGAATCAATTTACTTCATCAAGTTGGATCTTCATTCAGGATATCATCAAATCAGAATGAAGACTAAATACATTCCAAAAATAGCATTTATAACTCATGAGGGTCGTTATGAAATTTTGGTCATGCCTTTTGGCCTTACCAATGCACCTTCTACATTTCAAGGTTTGATGAATTCCATTTTCAAACCCTTCCTTAGAAAATTCGTGTTAGTATTTTTTGATGATATACTAATCTAGAGCAAGTCTTGGAAGAATCATGTTGAACATGTTCATAGGGTGCTACAACTATTGTTGGAGAAACAATTATATGCAAAAGGATCCAAATGTCTCTTTGGAGTACAAGAGGTGGAATATTTGGGTCATATTGTATCTCATGAAGGAATTAAGGTAGACCCTAGCAAAATAAAGGCCATTAAGGAATGGAAAATCCCCACATCCATAAAGCATCTATGAGGATTTGTTGGGTTGACATGGTATTATCGCAAGTTTGTTAAGAATTATGAGAGAATAGCGGCACCTCTAACAACATTATTGAAGAAAGATGCATTTTCATGGACTCTAGAAGCAACAAAGGATTTCGAACATCTTAAAGAGGCAATGTGCCAAGCACAGGTCTTAGCTACACCAGAATTCATAAAAACCTTTATTGTGGAATTTGATGCTTTAGGAAATGGAATTGGTGTTGTTTTAATACAAGATGAAAGACCCATTTCTTTTTAAAGTCATTCAATCAAGGGAAAGTTTTACACAAAGCTATTTATGAGAAGGAAATGTTGGCAATACTACATGCACTTAAGAAATGATGACCCTACCTAATGGGAAGACACTTCAAGGTAAAAACGGATCATGATAGCCTCAAATACCTTTTAGAACAAAGATTATCCTCTAAAGAGCAACAAAAGTGGGTCCCAAAGATGTTGGGTTATGACTTTGAAATCATCTACAAAAAAGGGAAGCACAATGTGGTGGTAGATGCACTCTTAAGAAAGTATGAGGATGTGGAAGCATTGTTGTGCACCATTTCTATTATCCAACTAGATTGGATAGACGAAGAAAGTGAGGAATGGAAGAATGACGAAGAAGTTTGTGCACTTAATCGAAAGTTATAACAAGATTCGAGTACATCTGATACGTTTAGCTGGAAAAATGATTCGTTAAGGTACAAAGGTTGCTTATACCTCTATAAGAATTCCCAACTCAAGCAAAATATTCGTATGGAATTGCAAACTTCTCCCTTAGAAGGGCAATCAGGATTTTTAAAAACTTACCATAGAGTTAAGAAGGAATTTTTTTGGGATGGCCTTAAATAAGATATCCAAAGTTTGTGACGGAATGTTTGGTTTGCCAACAAAATAGAGTTGAAACAATTAATACCTCGGGTCTATTACAATCTTTATCCATTCCAAGCCAATGTTGGGAGGAGGTTTTAATGGATTTTATCAGAGGTTTACCCAAGTTTGAGGGAAAGAGCGTCATCATGGTGGTAGTTGACAAACTTAGCAAGTATGCACACTTTTGTGCATTATCACATCTGTTTAAAGCTAGTACATCTTCTACTACATTTATGGAAACAATTCAAAAGCTACATGGAAACCCAAAGATTATTGTATGTGATAGAGATCCCATTTTCACTGGAATTTTTTGGACAGAATTATTTTCTTGTCTTGATACTCAGTTAACTCATAGCTCATCTTATAATCCTGAAACTGATGGGCAAACTGAGATAGTAAAAAAATTTTTGGAAGGATACCTTCGTTGCTTTTATTTGATAAATAGACACAATGGGTCAAATGGTTGCCTCTGTTGAATGGTGGTATAACACTTCCTTCCATACATCAACAAAAATGACCCCATTTATGGCACTTTATGGATATCAGCCACCATCCATCACATCATATTTAAAAGAAAATTATAAGGTTCAAGCAGTGGAACATCACATCGAGCATCAACAACAATTCCTCCAACTCTTAAAGGATAAACTCGCGTTGGCACAAAATAGAATGAAACAACATGCATATCAACATCAAATCGAAAGAAGTTTTGATGTAGGTGATTGGGTATTCCTATGGCTACAACTATATAAAAAAATGTCTCTCAAGCAAGCTAAGAAGGATAATAAATTATCACCAAAGTGTTATGGTCTGTACCAGGTATTGCAAAAGATTGGTACTATGGCATACAAATTGGAGCTTCCTGTAGCTTCTCGGGTGCACCCAGTTTTCCATGTTTCATGTTTAAAGAAGGTTATAGGCGACAAGCTCCCAGTTCAAACAATATTGCCAGAACTTGACGAGGAAGGAAAAATTATATTGGAACCGGAAGTAGTCACAGAAACAAGAACTTGAAATCTATGAAATCGATCAATTTTAGAGTATCTCATCAAGTGGAAGAACTTATCTACTGAAGATTCCACATGGGACGATGAGAATTTTATACATAAGCATCTAGAACTACTCAAGCATACAGAAACAAGAACTTGAAATCTATGAAATCGATCAATTTTAGAGTATCTCATCAAGTGGAAGAACTTATCTACTGAAGATTCCACATGGGACGATGAGAATTTTATACATAAGCATCCAGAACTACTCAAGCATTGGGGACAACATTGTTTTGAAGGAGAGGGGAATGTTAGGTCCCTCTAATACTAGTGATTACCCCATTACTATTGTAGTTGTATCCCTTATAAATATTGTTGTGCCCCTATTGTCCCGATATTGTTATTACTGTGCCCCATAGAATTCCTCTATTTTTATTTTTGTGCCTTTATATTATTATTGTTAGGTCGGTTGGGTTATATTGTTACTCCTTAGACTCGTATATATAGAAAGGAGGTTTTGTCATTTGAATCATCAAGGAATCATTCATTTGTATAATGTAAAGGAGGTTTCCCCCTCGAAGAGGTTGAATTCTATGGCGTTGATCTATATTTTATATCTTTTTGTGAGCTTCTTTCATAATAACCTTGGCTAGATCCACTTGAACTCCAATCGCTGAAAGCAAGTGTCCCAACACTATACCCTCTTCTCTCATCATATGACACTTAACTATACTTAGAGAAAAATGCATTTATATGCATCTTTTAAGAACCTTCACCAAGTTTGCCAACCCTTCTTCAAATGATCCCCCATATGGTGTAAAATCATCCATATAAATCTCGACACTGTCATCGACTTGATCAGACAAAATCCCTAATATTTCCCTTTGGAAGGTAGCAGGGGCATTACAAAGACCAAATAGAAGGACTTAGTATGCGAAATTCCCCCAATGGCATGTAAAAGTGGTTTTATCCTAATCCTTGAGAGTTATTCAGATTTGATTATACCCACTAAACCCATCCAAGAAGGAGAAAAACTTCTTCCCATATAAAATATCCAAGACTTGGTCAATGAAGGGTAAGGGAAAATGATCCTTCAATTTTTCTTTGTTCAACTCCATATAGTCCACACAAATCCACCATTTACCATTATTTTGAGGAGCAAAAACTAGCGGAGACACCCAATGACTATCCTAGATAGGGTAAACAAATCCTACATCTAGTAACTTCCAAAGTTCATCCTTGACAATGTATTTAGAGCGGGGTTCATTCTTCATTGGAGCTATCTCATAGGCCGACACTCTTCTTTGATGCTGATCCAGGTGGATATTGGTGGCCACCTACCAATTCCACTTGCACCCCCACCACTGCTTCTTTTAGTTTTTAAGTTTCCTTAATTGTAGCACACTTTACTATTTTTAGCAGATTTTCAGGTCCTAAACATCTGGAGCCATTTTGAGGCACTAAACGACTTTTTTTTTGAAATCTACCACTATAAATTTATGTCTAAAATCATATTTTTAGTTGTAGTCCTTGGAAAGATCTTTCTAATGAGTTATCGTGCATGTCAAATCGAGATAATATGACCAAGTTGCGACCCCAGGAAGTTGGTTGTCCAGCTCACCACAATAGGGACCATAAATGCTTGGTGTTACATATCCTCGGGTTAGGATTTTGGTCGTTTAGGGTTTCCTATTGTTTCTCAATAATAAAAAGGCCCTTGAGCCTCATTGTAAGTTCATTTCAGAGGCATGTAGCCACCACATCTCTTCTGAGAGATAAGCTACCATTTCCCTAGCTAGTTTATTTCCATTTCTGTTTGTAAGCATATTTTAATATTTTACATTAATGAAATGAAGTATTATTTCCACTGCATCTCTGTGATTATGGTTATCTCTGTAATTTGTTGCATAATTTTTAAAATCTGGATCGGATGTATATATGATGAGAGCACAAATCAATAAGGATACCCTTCTTATCTGTATAATCACATGTAGATGCTCCCTTATGTTCATGAAGGATCTTCAAGGGTTGTTTGGTCTAGGATGGTGAAAGATTTAGGTTCATATTCAATGTATTCCCTGGCTCAATTTCTATAGGAATATGGTCACATGATGTAATTATAGGAATATCTTCATCTTCAATGCTTGATTCAAAAGGTTCCTGTGTTTCATAGCTCATTCTAGAAATTGACGAGTTGGATGATCATTCGATGGTGTTGGGACTAGACTTCATGAGACTGGCACAGGCCATACCGATGATGGACCAGGACCTCCTCTTAATCACCACTGAAGGGAAAAACATGATGATACCTATGAGTAGGAGAAGTTGTTTGGGGTACAGACCAAGGATGACGTTTGTGATCTTATATCCCAAAGACCCAAATGTGAAGCATGCAGATGCGGAACAAAGAAGGCTTGGGAATATGGTCCAAACTGCGCAAGAACGAAAATTCATAGACTTTATTGCCAAAACAGGGAAGAAGGGAGAGAGGAATAAGGGGAAGACCTCCCGTTCTTGGAAGGATTTACTGGGGATACCTTCTACTAACAGTCTTCGCGAAGAAATTGCGCATGAAGCAGGTCCGAGCATCACTTCAAGAGCAAGGAAGGACGAAGATTATGGAGGGAGGAACCCGACGGGAATTATAGATTTTTGCAGGTATGCCATGGGCATATACGACTTTCAATTAACAAAAGGCAAGTTGGGAGAACTTGGGTGCAGCAAGGAAGAGATTGAAGCTGTGCATAAGTACTTAAGGACACAACATCAATCCGACACATGGGTGGACGAAAGTCAGGGGGGAAACTTCCTGGCCTTCCTATATTCTTAAGAGATATGGAGGCTAGGCTCATTGTTGACTGCTCAAGGTAGTGAGCCCCCAAGAGTGATTGGGTAGATGTGATGATCTCAGCGTGCAGCAGAAAAATGGGGGTTCCCATGAACCTGGGCACGGGGATCATAAAACAGGTGTGGACACATAGTTAAGATGTGTAACATTTGACCAATTACATAAAACAGTATGGTGATCTGATGGAGGCCGAATCATTGATGGAGGAGTCTACATTGAGGTTGCCGATGATTTCGGTGGAAGACCACCGGGATGAATTGTTGTCGGGACGAAAACATCTTAGGGTGGAGGAGCATGTCACGGCCTGAGGAATCGGGCACTCTGCACGACGGGCAGGCGACCCACACGATGGTCGAACATGGTTCACCCGGCAGCGGGCACGACCCGGGCGCATCAAACGAGCATCGGGCAAGGCTACGCGTTCATTAACCGGTTGGAGGACAAACGGGCTCTACGCACAACGGGCAGGCGACCTGAGGGCGACCCGTGCCCGAGTGGCAGACGCCCTGAACGGAAGAACCAACACAGGACTAGACAGCAGCAAACAGTGCATAGGACCCGCGGGCGAACGTGGCTGTGGCGTAATGCTGTGGGCAGTGCGCGGGGCGCACACCCGGTTTAATAGTTCGGGCGAACCGAACGCACATAACAGTCTAGCGGTCGAACGGAGCGGTCGTCAACAGTTCAGAGCAGCGGTTGGGCAGACAGTTCGAACGTATGGGCGAACAACAAGGTGAGGGCCGCACATAAGGCACGCCCACCCGCCCGGGCGACGATGTGCAGGACGACACGACGTGCAGTTGGGTGCACCCGAACGAACCCGGGTGTGTCAAACATCAAACAGACGACAAGCGATGGAGCAGCGAGGCGAAGTGGCAAACAGTCCAAATGATGGGAGGACGCACAGGACAAGCGAGTGAGCACGTATAGCCAGAGGAGATATACCTTGGCATTGGTCAGCTTTGTGAACAAAGGCTGACCCGCCAAGTGTAATAAGTCACGACGGCTCACAAGTTAACATACGTCGGCTTAAACGATTAAGGGGCGGATGTTGTAATATTCGGGGGTCGGCTTTACCACCGACACCCCTCACCCAAGATGGCGGTGGAACCTATATAAGAGCGGAGCCGTGAGGCCATTTGGGCATTCATTCGACCAACGAACGATCACTCAAGTCTTCACCCAAACAGCGAAGTGCAGTTCGGTGTGCACAAATCTTAGCGCAGATGTAGAAGGTAGCTCGGGTTTGGGGATGGCAAATTGAGGTTGAATGACTGTGTATTGACGCCGGTCTTGGCAAAGCCACACGATTATGTGCGCACTTGACATAAGGGGATGGTGTATGTATACGGGTCTGTTGTAAATCAGATTACGGTGCAGGTCGTGGGTTCTACGCCCGGCTCGCTGTTGTAAACAAAATTGTTATGTGTAGGCCATGGGTTCTACGCCCGGCTCACGAGTTGTAAACAGAATTGTTGTGTTGGCCGTGGGTTCTATGCCCGGCACACGAACGGTTGTAACTTTGATGATATAATAAAATCAAGGGCGAACTCGTTCGGGAGTTGGCCCTCCCAATAATTATATGTCAATGTTTTGTACATGGTTTGGCATTGCACTATAATTATGTTGGTTAATGTTTTATGATACGGTTATAAAGATTTATGAATTATAATTGAACGCAAGGATTATAATTGGATTGTGGAATTATAAGGTTAACAGTTCGGTTATAAGTTTCATGGTTATACTTATGCAGCAAAGCGGAATAAATATTGTGAAGGCGTAGCCCATATACACTCTAATAGAGCGTACGGTGGTGCCGCACCCGCCCAATAACGAAAAAAAAGATTGGGGGCGTGACAGGTAGGTACTTGAGAACTTTCTCCATAATTTCCACTAATCTAATATGCTAATTATAATACATTATAGGATTTTTTTTCACTATATGTTCCCGCTATAATGGGAAATTTGGAGTCATATATTGAAATTTACATCCAAAGTTTTGGATTACTCTCGTTCCTCCTTATTTTTGCAAGTTGATTTTTTTGGGAATAAAATGGTGTGCGAATTTATTTTATCTCGCTCTATGAATCCATTGTCCACTACCTCCGGGTATTCTTATATCTGCAAAAAATTCTTCATTCTCATGATAAATAATTCATAGTTCTTGCTAACAAGAACTAGTCCCTTTGTTTTCTCCAAATTACTTTTAGTAACTAAAAAATATGTTAATATCATGAATTTCTTATAACCATGACCTTTTTTTAAATACTCAATTACTCATCTCTTGTAAAAAGATTAAAAAAATATTTCTCTTTGAAAATAGAAAATAACAGAAAATAGGAAACCCTTTGTACTTCTTTTCATTATTCCGAATCACATTATACTCCTTATCACAAGTAAATAAAACCTCTATATGAAAACATGTTATAGTGGTTTGAACCCCTACTTCACAGCTAGATTGTAAATAGTATCTGAATGTAGAACTATGTTGGTGAGCCCAAATGAACCCAAGCAAGTATGTGATATATTTTGGGTTTTTATGACCATGTACACATGTATATTTTGAGGCTAGAAAGATTTGTAATGTAGTTATTTACACGATTAATAAAAATAAGCTATATGTAGACCAAAAATGTGGAAATGAGAATTGAGGGGTTGAGGCTCCATGGATGGGTGAGTTAAATGGGATTATATCATTTAGTAATCATATAAAGTGCTCATGCATATAACAAAAGTCCATTAAGGGCTTGGGTGAATTCCATGTTGTAGGATGAGGGTGTGTAGATAAAAATGACTATGTTATCTATTTTAAGGGGGAAACACAATTGATTCTTGTCTGAGAGGGAGTACGGATGTAATACCCCTCTATATTTATGTTAATGTCTTTCCATATTTATACTGAATTAGTTGCATAATCGATGGCATTAAAGCCATAATTGTTTGGAATATATATGAAGAGTAAAGTATTATGATGTAATAAATAAGTTTTTTATTAATAAAAAAAACTAGAAACTTGCTTGGAAAGAAACACGAGTGAACGGATTCTTGTCAAAATTGGAAAATTGTCCTAGATGGATGAGAGAAAAATAAATCTTTTCCAGAAAGGACTCCTAAAAATATATAGGACGTGGTGGACCAGATTTAATGAGACACAAGAAAAGGGTCCATTAAATCACTTAGCTATAGAAAGATGTAGGACGTAGTCGACAAGATTTAATGAGACACAAGAAAAGGGTCCATTAAATCACTTAGCTATAGAAAGATGCTAAGTATGGGTGGAATAAAGTGTGGTGGGAGAGAAAAGTGGGCTTAACTAAAAAGGGAGAAATACCTTTTTTTAGACAAAAAGAAAAGAAAGAAAAACCTAGGAAAGTGGGTTGGCAGACCAAAGAAAATAAGGAGGTTGCTAAGGAAACGTATATTGAGAATGAAATATATAAAATTCATTAGTGAAGAATCAAAGGGATTGTTCATCTCCTTCTCAAGGATATCGCAGCTGAGGGAGAACTGATGGATGCAATTCATGGTGGATGCAATTCATTGTTGGGTGGAAACATGGATTTCCCAAAGGTGTTCTAGAAGCAAACACGATAGATCCATTATTTACGAAAATCAATTATTTGTACTGATGATTTTATGGTTGGTTGGATTATGAAAAACAATGGTTACATGAACCGTAGGCACATATTAGTAGTGAAATCAAATAGATGTGAAATGACAACACTTGTCATTAATTCTTTATATATATATGTTAGATTAATATGCATGCAAGTATTTTGTTAGTGGAAAAGAAACTGTAAAATTATAAATAGAAAGTGTAAATATTCATTTATTACGAAGGACATGTGAATTTCATATCTGTAGTTATGACGTAAATAAAGACAGATTGTGATAGATGGGAATTGTGCCCATGTGAGTTGGATATGGTAGCAAAAATTGTTATTGTCTTCCTAGATCACTATATCAGGAACCCATATTGTGTGGATTTAGTTTTTCCATATGATTCCACCCCATGACAAGTCCAATGGGTGCGAACAGATTACTCCATGAGTATGAATAATCAAATTACACACTGAAATTATAAATTTTTGTACGGTTATTGAGACTCAATTTTTTTTTGTTAAAAAATTTTTAGACACAGAATTTAGTGGTATATATTATTATATTTTTTTCCTCGGCTAGATAAATGCAAATAGCATCCTTGCCATAGTCAATCATAACGAAAAGTTAGTGGAACTCAGACATACTCAAGATGGGAGAGTTGTGAATGTTCACTAACTTCTCAAACCCATGGAGAATAAAACACTTACAGTGACTCTTTATCGAAACAACGAAGAGGGGAGGTGTACGAAGGACAATACAAGATTGATAATTAAATTTTTTCTATGATTAATTCTTATTTACTAATACCCTGTAGTTATTGTTTATAAATCAAGACACCATTAATAGCGAGGAAAATACGAGATATTGTGGATATAAAACAAGGTAACTATGAGTATCTATGTACCCCAATGCTTCTCAATATAAGAAATAATTTTCAGATAAATTTTAAATGTCCTTAAAGAAAGGAAGATAATTACGTTTTCTTATCTAACCAGAGTAGATTGTAAATTGACCAACTAGTTTACCGTAAATTAACAAGAAGCAATGTTCATACAACACTAGGCTTTAAATTCAAAAGGAGAAACAATAATATATATGTGTATTCCAGTAGTTAAAAAAATAACCTGGAAGGTGCCAATACAACACACTCCTTTAATATTACAATGGTCGAAAGGAGGCCTTCTTACTAAGTCCATAATGTAATAGTAAAAACAACGTACATGTATACGTAACCTAGGATGGGTGTTCATTAAGCCAGCCACTTCCTGCCCATTCTATAGGACTGATCCTAATTAAACTGAGATACAACACAGAGAAGAGGTATGTGCATCATAAACAGTAAGAGGAAGCCATAGAGACCAACATGTACGAAGAGTGAATGAGCGCTAAGGAAGCTCATCGAAAAAACACGAGGTCAAACCGACTGAGCTGGGTATTACCTATTTGAAGGAGTGTAGATTTAGGAGTGCGTTATAACGCATTAGGAACTAGTGTGAGTTTAAGAAGAAAGAGGAAAAGAAAAAAAAAAACATAATCATAGAGGAGGAGTGGATACCTAAATCTCAAAGACCTTGGATATTGATTTCTGATCAAATAAATTCCATGTGGCTGTCAACGTTTGATTTGAGACAAGTTGTACTCTTCATCGAGGAAACAAAAATTGGTGGAACCATAAAGGAAATCAACCCTTAACTACAATGAATCAAAATTAATGTGGAAAATGTGTCCCATTAATAAAAAACCTAACGGTCAACTTACATATGCCATTGCTCTAGTTGAGGAAAAAGTCCCCAAGTGAAGCCCCATTGCTCCTGTGGAAAAATCCAAAATAATGACCCTATGAGCCATAGAGTCTATGAGCATTGGACCCATGAATTGTCACGCTCACTTAAAAAAAAACCCTTTCACTTAGATTTTTCATTGAAGTGATAACCTTAACAGTGAAGAGATTACCTAGAAGTATTAAGGGTTATTGTCCACAACTTGGCCTAGGACTAAAGGAAATCAAAGTTAATATTTATGGAGTATCCATACCTGGCAAATATATTAAATGCAAAATTTAGGTATCCTTGGACCCAACTCGATGACATGTGAAAATTTAGTAGAGAAAGAGTGAATAATGTTGAAAAATAAAGGGTTACTAGACATAAAAGCCGTCCTGCTAAATACTGCAAGAGAAATCAAGAAATTTGTGTCACAACCATGGCTAACACGTTTACCAGTTGTCTTAGCGAGTGAAGAGGAGATGATAGCACTCCACGAATTGTAGAAATGAAAACACATATGTCGAGTTGCCGAATAAATTGTCTTACAGCCACACATGATGGTACAAAGACTCACCTTCTTAGCCAAAAAAAACACGCAAATGAGGCGATGGGAAAAAAAAAGTATATGGTTAGTGTTAGTAGAACAGGTCTCCATCATGGGATTTATAAAATATAAATTCTCAACATCTACCTCAACACTTTACTGAATACCATCTGATGGGTGTGTGAATAGGGGTATTGTGGATGATTTTAACAAGTTCATGATAAACACCACCTGCAATTGACATGACATTATAGTGGACCCTCTAGACTATGTGTAAACCACTTTCATTATTTCCTTTTCCTTGGCGCTAAGGGTATAGGGAATTAGCATAATCTTAACTAGATATCCAACTGATAATATGATATGGTAAGAAAGGGTACACTAACAATACATAGTATTGAAGTTTTTCTTATTATTTATGACAAGGGGAAAATGTAATTATTATATGTATTAAATAGGATGTTAGCTAGCCTTCCTTATATTTATATTTTGGAAATGAAAATAAAAAATCGGAATGATAGGAAACATGAAAAATGGTATAAGATCCTGGTTTCAAAAACTCGGCTTGAAAGGAACCACCATAGCACTAACTTGAGATGTGTAAAACTTAAATGTTGAATCAAATAGTGATATCCTAATACGGGCATGTGTTTCCTATAAGGTATTAAAGTAAATGAGACCATTATAAAATGGTAGAGGACTGCCCTTCAATGGTAGAATAAGGAGAATAGTTATACATGGAGTCGGGAAACATAAGTAATCTACCAACGTCTGAGTTTATGAATATTATCAAGAATTTGTGGCAAGAATTTTCTCATATTAGAAACAACAATGAGCGCCTGCTAAAATCTAGTGAGGAGTAGGAAAGAATGATAGGAATCGATAGAAAATTCCATCCATAGAGTATTGGACCCAGAGGAAACAAAAAGGAAGATTGGGGAGATGGAATAATAGAAGTTTTAAAGTGGAGGTGATTCAGATAGGACTTATCCCTGAAATCAGAAGAGGGAAAAAGAAGGTATAACTACAATGGGAGTTTAAGAAGATAAAACCCCTAGCTTCGATGGAGAGAAGGAAGAGGATGCAGAGGATTAGATCCTCAATATGATGACGAAAATTTAGGTGTATGATTTTGAGAGAAATTTCAAAGCAAGATTGACCATTTACCAGCTACAATGAAAATATGCTCTCTCCTAGGAAGAGGCCAAAATAATACATGCCTTAGAGGAGAAGCCAGTGTCCTAGGAGGAATTTCAAAAACATATCAAGTCTCAATATCTAAATGAATAGTATTATGATGATAGAGGTAGGGATTTTCATGAACTAAGACTGGGGTCGTTAACAATGGATGACGTTGTGGCTAAATTACCAATTTTTTATGACATGTCCCTTATATTAAAGAGGAGAAAGCCAACGTAAAACTGTTTTTGAACTTCCTACAAGCCCATTATAAAGAAATGATTGAATTTGAAAATATTAAAACATGAGCCAGTAGCAAAAGAAAGGTTGTGCTATCAGAAATTCAAGAATTGAGGTGAAGGCTTAAAATCTTGGTAAGGTAAGGACAGGAACAAAATAGTAATAGGATAAGAAAGACATAAACCCGGTTATGTGTTGTGATCGAAAATCCCCTCTGTGGACAGAGGTGATCCCTCTAGCCTAGTGAGTGGGTCTAGAAACAAACGAAGCAATCTAATACACATTTTCCTAGATTATTCTTGACAAATGTAAGAAGAAGGAGGAACCTATCTCATTATGATGCTAAACACTCAATCCTTAGAGATGGCTCTAAATATTTCTCTCTAGGCCTCGCTCCTCAGCTATTATTTACATTTGTAAACCTACAAGAAAGATGAAAGTATTATGAGAGATACGAGAGCATATATAACATACATCAAACGTAAACTACTTAACGGATCAAGGAATATTATGCTAATACCATAAACATTTACACAATTATCAAAAGTGAACATCAAATGTATAAGAAACTAAAAAGGGAGGTATAAAACCTATGTGTTGATTTTGGTACCCTCCTTTTGGTGGATGTCAGATTCCAAGAAAAGAATCTTCAAGCACTCCTTCTCCAAGCTAGAATGGGTAGCATGTAAGCATAATCACAACATAGTGATGCAACAATCAATGACCAACTATTTGGTAATGGAAGGGGTTAACTTATAGGAAGGGAGAGAGAGTTAGGGATCCACAAAAGAGGGAGGAAGGTCCACATATTAAGGGTAAATCTAATGAAGATAATATCAAGAGGCCCAAATGAGATAAATTGACTGTATAAACAAAAACCAATATCTAGCTTGTTATTCTTGAAGGTTCTAGTGAGCAAAGATTCTCCTCTAGTTTGAGAAAGCCTACCGGAAGGAGTTCAGCCCAAGTTTTCCTATGAAAACATATGCTAGCAACCAAGTGTATAAATGAGCAACCTGCCATAAGCAGGGCAATGTAGGGAGAAAAATGTGTTGACAACAAAAATTATGTTTCTAGGCAACCTTCTCGAGAATCATTTCAGGGAAACTTTCCTATGATTCTT
Organism: Pinus taeda; assembly: GCA_000404065.3. Taxonomy (NCBI): domain Eukaryota; kingdom Viridiplantae; phylum Streptophyta; class Pinopsida; order Pinales; family Pinaceae; genus Pinus; species Pinus taeda. Next base: position 50,571 of record APFE031121356.1, on the reverse strand, counting down.
CAAGGAGGTTTTGGTATATACATAATGAAGGATATGTTGCACAGTGGTTAATGTTTTGGCACTCTGGGATATCGCACAGGAAGTGAACAAGAGATATGACAAAATATATTGTAACAGATGCCCCTTAAAGCATGAAAGCAGAACATGGATTGATGGTTGAGATGCTTTACAAGTCAGTGCAAGGATGAGAACGAAATCGTGAGGAGACCTGCAAACCAAGCGTATTCTCTCTCTCTCTCTCTCTATATATATTATAATAATATATATATTATTATTAATATAAGTATATATATATATATCGAAAGTTTTGATATAATTCCCAACGATACAGGAATATGCATCTAATAATACATGAATTTGTGGTATGGACACAACCATCCGTATAAAAGGGATCATATGAAAAGATCCTCAATGTGGTTGTAGCCATTCAAATAGAAAGGATCATGAATATGGACTTATGGTATGGCTGCAGCCATCTGTCCAGAGGAGACATGTGTAAAATCATGAATGACTCATAACTCCATGCAACTTGGATTGTATCAGATAAAATCTAGGGTCTTGCTCATTGTCTCGACCCGACCAATGTATGAATTCCAAGACGTGAATAGATGCGTTCAGGTTGAACATGATAGAAAGCCACTTGATTACTGGCCAATGATGTAAACTGTTAACAGGCACGAGAGAAACCACCAATAATAGCAATGGCACTCAAGGTACAATCAGCACAATTCACGAATGTCAATAATGGAATTGAAGTCAAACACCTGTGTGGTCATCCGATTGAAGGTCACTGATGTAAACCCGTGATCGAAGGTGAAGAACTTGTCATTAAGGCATGCAAGCTATAAGGTACGAGAAGGTGATTCACTGATCATCTTCCTCGATAATGAGCTAAAGTCAATGGGAAACTATCTATCGAAGGAGGTCCATAATGAATCCCACATCATCGACATGAAACAAAGGATGTAGTATAGTACATAAGTATGATTCAGGATTGTGGCAAAAAATCAGATAGTGTACAGGTAGTAAATAACTACAAATAGGAATTCTCTTTAACAAGTTGATGACACGACTCTAGAATTTGGTAGAATTGGACTTAATATAAGATCAAAGGTCATGATGACAAGGTGGTATAATCAGATGAGAGGGAAAATGGATTCACCAAACCCAGGAAGGCAAGTGACAAAGTGAGTATATCCAAAGCCCAACATGAGCAATAGATGAGTGTCATGTTCAAGAGTGACATGTTGCCTTTACGAGATACAAGAGATGAACACTTTCACTTTTTCCGCAACCATTTCTTGCAAGTATCCCATATATTTTTTATTGCAAGCTTGAAGGTGATAGCATATGCTTGCCATATAAGTTCACCCTTCGGACGAATCCATTCTAGTGAGTTTTACAAGCCATAGGAATGAGGAACTTGGTCTCATCATGGTTACAAGTCCTGAGTTGTTCAAGTTCTACGACCTGGATGGAGGTGAAACTCGACATATTTTTCATGTTTAAAGACTTTGAAAAATAAGCGAAAAAGAAAACTCCAAATGTCCCTTTTTATAAATCGTCTCTTAAACCTAAAAAGGTAGAAAACAATATCCAAGCAAACCTCTCAGCCATGCTTGACTAAGGTGTTCTTTTTTTGAACAATATTCTATCTCAGTTCAGAAAAGGGTTAAACTTATACTGAGTAGATGTCATTTAATTTACTTTTATGAGTTCAAAATGACAAGTACTCGACGATATTTTCATTTTTTGAGAGTAAAAAAAGATCTAAAATATAACTATGCCTGGAAGAACGAGTGGTATAAAAGGATATCAACTAGTTCTGGTTATGATGGAGTCCCAGAAGGTGAGGAGTCAACTTTAGGATCAACATGACGTCGGTGTTGTTTAGGTGGAGGAGAACTCAATTGAAAAGTAGTTTGGAAACTCGGAATCATCGACGTCGAAAATAAACAAACTGGCAGACCAATGGTCAATCCTAGAAGGGACAACATTGCCATATAGGGAGCACCAGTATTTCCCAAAGAAGGAAAAGAACTAGGGTTCCCGTCAGAGGAGCTTCCTTGACTGGTAGACTCAGCAAATGTTGCCATTGGTACCAACCTAAGATCTCCTAGGGATTATTTTGATAGGAAGGATGTTGTTCTATGTTCAATTAATTTATTTTAGAAATTAACAAAACAAAATAAAATAAAAAAAGGGATAAGCTAGTTAGGAGGGTTTACCAAGTATATATGAACAACTATATACACCTTATGCAAAACCAGGGACTTAACGTATGGTATTCAATCTCCCTGAATGTTGTGTTCGGTGTCTCATGTCTAAAAGGTAGTTAACTCAGTTACCTATGGCTAAAAGATATCAACCTACTGGGGTCTTCCAATATATATGCGATGGTATCAGGAGCACAAGTCTATGTTAGCAATGTCTAATGCATAACCGTTCAATGAGAGTGTTCCCATATACTTGCCACACTAGAGTGTCTCCAATGTACCCTAGAGTACTGGAGAACCTTCGATATACTTCCATACTGGAACGAGATTTCACCCTCAGGATACAATGCAGGCAGCTAATGATAGTTTCTAGGTTTATAGAAGTCGGAACACATCTCTACCCTAGAATTCCAAACGTTTTTATTATGTCCCAAATTCTCCTTAGGTTAATTCAGGTAAATTTTAAGTCTACCTTCAATTAAGTTTCAGTTTTAAGATTCAAAACGATGTCACCTAAAAACCTAAGATGGAGCTATATGAGAAACAAAAATTGTGTTTCAATGAAATCTAGACTAATCAACGGAAGAAATTTCAACTAATAATGAATCAAACAAAATTCCTTCAGTAACTTTCACTTTCATCTTCCAAATGGAATGCCAAAGGTAAATATGATTTTCACTTTTCACTATCCTAAATGAAAAAATTTCAAAAGCAAAATGATTTTACTTTACTAAGAAGCACCTATATAAATTGTTCTTTTGTTTTTGTTTTGAATGATTTGATGCACCTAATACAGTCTTTAGCTTTCAATTATTGAAAAATATGATATATTTTTAGTGATGAATCTCAAAAAAAAAAGTTCAATGCAACTAATCTAATGCATTTTCACAAAAAGTAAATTTTGAGAGACAAGCTAAAATAAATGAAAAATGATGCTTACAATGATTTCCATAGAAAACAACACTCAATGAATTAACAAAAGAAGCATGTCAATGACACCAACAAGTGACAACAAAAGACCAATCGACTTATAAACCCTAAAATCAATCGAATTGTACTGAAACACTTGAAAGCTTGAAGAAGTAAGGATTTTCCAATAAAATAAGCTAATGAATCAAAATATCAATAAAAACCAATCATATAATACAAAATAGGATATCAGGGGCTCAAAAACACTGTGATTTGATAGATAAAACATATATTTTTGCCAATCCCAAAGATCAGTGTGGTTGTTAAGGAAAAACAGGTGCTGAACAGGGGATAAAAGTGTCTTTTTTAAGAAAAATTGTGCTGAAAGTGCCACTGTTAGATCCAAAAACGTGCTGGTCAAGGAAAAAAGCAAACAATAAAAAAAATTCACAAACTCTTCGAGACTGAGAACTCTAATATAGTAACCACTGATTGTGTAGACCTATATTAACTCAAACTAACTGAGAACATGATGTTCAGTGAAAGTGATTAAGAGATCGGTTGAGAAAGGAGGATGAACAGGCTATAGCGTCCCCAGTGGAGTTGCCCTTTTGTTGTGAAGGAAAATCCCCTCTATGGATAGAGGTGATCCCTCTAGCCTAATGTGTGGGTCTACCAACAAAACAAACAGTGTAATACACACTTTCCTATATTATGCTTGGCAAATGTAAGAAGAAGGAGGAACCTACCTCGTTCTGATGCGAAATTCCCAATCATTAGAGATGACTTTGAGTCTTTCGTTGTAAGTCTTGCTTCTTAGTTTTTCTTAACATCTGGAAACCTGCAAGAATATCAAAGTAATATGCAAGATACGAGAGCATATATAACATTCATAAAACATCAAATACTTAACAGATCAAGGAACATTAAGCTACTACCATAAACATTTACAAAATTATGGAAAGTGAACATCATACGTATATATTAAGAAACTAAAAAGGAAAGAATACAACCTCTTCCTTGATGTTGGAGGACTCCTTTTAGTGGATGTCCAAGTCAAGCAAAGACTCTTCATGCACTCCCCAAGCTAGAATCGGTAGCATGTAAGAATACTCACAGCATAGGGATGCAACAATCAATGACCAACCATTTGGGAATGGAAGGGAGAGTGAGTTAGGAATCCAAAAGAGAGGGAGGAAGGTCCACATGTCAAGGAAAAATCCCATGATCATAAGATCAAGAGGCCCAAATGAGAGAGCTTGACCATATCAACAACAACCAATATCTATCTTGTCATTTTCAAAGGTTCTAGTGAGCGAAGCTCCTCCTCTAGTTTGGGAAAGCCTGCCAGAAGGAGTTTAGTGCAAGTTTTCCTATGAAAGCTCATGCTGGAAGCACGAGTTTATAAATGAGAAACCTGCCATCAACACAGGCAGGCAGTGGAGAAAAATGTGCTCATGCAAAAAGTTTGGTTTTTGGGCAACCTTCTCTAGAATGATTTTAGGGCAGCCTTCCTTTGATGCTTCAGGGAGGCTTTGGTTTGTATATCATGATGGACATGATACACAATACTCAATGATGTGGCACTCAGGGATACAACATGGGAAGTGAAAATGAGATATGAAAAAGTATTGTGTAACATTATGTTAATAATTTTTGGAAGGACCATTAGTGAAAGAGGTTCAATAAGGGGAATCTAAATAAACCTCCATAGTCTCAAACTAGGTCAAAACCCATGGAGTTTAATAATAAAAAGATCAATGGGGGCAAGGAGAGAGAATCAATGAAGTGACTGGGATGTGGTGAACGACATCTATTTAGAGACTACTTGCATAATCCTATATCCATTAAGAATATTCAAGTTGTCCATGGGGCAACAACGATGAATGACATTAGAAGAAACATTCCTAGGATAAGTGTCACATTGGAGGATAGACATGCTAAGCATTAATGTACGATTATCAATATTTAATGTACCATTTTAAACTAATCTATTTCTATGTTAATTGATCCAACGACCATTTTAAGTTACCTTAGCCCCCATTTTGTGGGAAAATTAAAATTAAAATATGAAAATTTTAAGATTACATGATTGGTACAGTTAGCAACAATCTTAAAAGGAAAGGTAACCAGCCAAATAAGATAGTGTCCCATCAACCTAAATCGCTATTGTACATAAGTACATTTAAATATTATCCCTTAGGATTTGATGATGTGTTAATAAGTATGGACTAGTTGGATAAAGAGGTATTTGTTATAAAATGTTTAGAGAAAAAGGTAAGTTGTGTGATTCAACATGGCAAGCCCAGTTAATTAAATGTATAACAAAATAAATATCAAATAGAAATATCTCAGCTTTATAGCTAAAAAGGAGTGTAAGAAAATTGTGTCAATTATACATGGTGCAAGTGGAAACAGATAAACAACAAACATAAGAGGGAAATTTGGAGACACTACCAATCATTAATCATTTTCGGGATGTTTTCCCAAAAGAAATCCCAGGATTACCTCCCTGCAGAGACATATATTTCCCCATTGGTGTAGTACCAAGTGCCACCCCAATATCTAGAGCTCCTTATAGAATGGGTATATCAGATCTATTAGACCTGAAGATGTAGTTCCAGGAACTACTAGATAAAGGTTACATTAGACCCATTGTCTCACCATGGGGGGTCCCTATTCTATTTCTCAAGAAAAGGGATGGAAAATTTAAAATGTGCATCAAATGTCGACAATTTAATAAGTCAACCATCAAAAATAATTATCCGCAACCTCGTATTGATGATTTGTTGGATCAAGTGACGGGAGCCACCATATTTTCAAAAATTAATTTGAGGACCAACTATCACCAACTGAGAATAAAAGATGAAGATATTCATAAGATAACCTTTAGAACCAAATAGGGTCACTACGAATTCATAGTGTTACCCTTTCGTCTTACTAATGCACCAACAACCTTTATGTGTTTAATGAACAATGTACTCCATAATTACCTTGATAATTTTCTGGTAGTTTTTATAGATGATATGTTAGTATATTCCAAGGATGAAGTAGAGCACAAAGAACATCTAAAATTAGTCCTGAAAGCTTTAAGGGAACGTCACCTATATGCAAAACATAGCAAATTTTAATTTATAAGGACAAATTTCAGTATTTGGGTCACGTCATTTCAAAGGAGGGACATTCTGTTGATCGTGAGAAAGTTAGGGATATTTTAATTTTTCCCATACCAAAGGATGTGTCAGTTTTCCTCTCCTTTATGGGAATCACAGGATAGTATCGGAGATTTATTGAAGGCTTATCTAAACTAGCTTATCCTATTACCTCTTTACAGAAAAAGGGAACAAGGATTGAATGGAAAACCAAATGCCATGAAAGTTTCGACAAGTTCAAACAATTGTTTACAGTAGCTCTGACACTAAACATTGCATACCAAAATAAGGAATTCATTGTTTGCACTGATGCTTGATTGGAAGGTCTAGGGAGATTTTTGATGTAAGAAAATTTAGTAGTGGCTTATGAGTCTAGGAGACTGAAAAAGCAAGAAAAGAATTATGTTGTATATGCTTTAGAGCTGGTTGCAGTTATATATGCCTTAAATATGTGGAGACACTACCTTTTAGGAAAGAAAACTATAGTAACATATTATATTACCTTCAAATATTTTTTCAATCAACAGGATCTAAATGCTAGACAAACAAGGCGGTTGGCTTTTCTTAGTGAGTTTCAGTTTGACATTAGACACATAAAAGGCGAGGAAAATAAAATAACATATGCCTGAAATAGACATGCACATGATTTAATGGGAGTATTTGTTAGCACTATTTGCAGAAATTTGATAGAGAAAATTTAGAATTTAATACAGCATGACCCCAAATACCTGTAAATTCAATGAAAATTGTAGCAAACATAAATTCCATGTTATGTTGAAAATTCTGAAAGTTCTCTAGTCTACAAAGATAGATTGTATGTCCCTAATGTGAGTTCTCTGAAACAAATGATACTAAATGACTATCACAAGGAACCATATTCATACCGTCCTTAATACCAAAAGATGATAACAACATTGATAAAATAATATTTTTGGCCATGCATGAAAAACTAGGTGGAAAAGTACGTATCAATGTGTTTAGAATGTCGATAAGTAAAGGTAGCACACAAACACCTTGTTGGATTGAAGAACCTACCACCCATCCCTAAATCGAAATGGGAGCTGATTTCATTGGATTTTATTACAGAATTACCAAAGACAAAGCAACAACATGATTCCATTCTAGTAGAGATGGAGACCTTCAGTAAAGAAGCAAATTTTACACTGGTGTAGTCTAGTTATGGAACAATACAGATTGCTAATATTTCCATGAAGGAAAATTTCGACTACATGGAGTGCTAAATATGGTAGCTTTGAACATGGATGCTAAGTCTACCAACAAATTTCAGAAAGATCTTTTTGGGGGCATGTGAACTCAGTTAAATTGCACCGGTGCGTATAACCATCAAACAAACAGACAAAGAGAGAGGGGAAAAAAAAAATTTCGAAGATATGTTAAATATGTATGTCAAGGAGAGGCCTACAAAATGGGATTATTTTCTACATTTAGCATAATTTTATTACAATAACATCTACCAAAATACAATAAAAATGAGTCCTTTTGAAGCTCTGTATGGCATAAAATTCCATAAACCTCTTAGCTCGAAACAACTAGAGGATAGATTGAAATTAGGTCGAGATACTTTGCAAGAAATGGAACAGGTGGTATGAAGGATTAGGCAGAAAATTAAAATGACACAAGATAGGTAGAAAAGTTATGTACACAAGACAAAAATTCATAAGGAATTTAAGATTGTAGACCATGTTTACTTAAGAGTGAAATCTAGGAAAAGTACCTTAATAACGGAGACCTCTATCAAATTGGCGCCACGATTATGTGGGTCTTTTTGAAGTGTTGGAAATAATTGGTGTAGTAATATATTAACTGGATTTTCCTAGTCATATTAAAGTGCACAATGTTTTTCATGTATCTTTGTTAAAAAAATATGCCCATGATAATTCTCATGTAATCAATTGGAATTTGATATAGGTGGACCCCGAAGGAGATTTCCTACCATAGCCACTCCGCATATTTTATTGGAAAGAGATATTTCTATGGAATTGAGTCGTCACTCAAGTTAAGGTACATTAGAAGCATTATGTAGCTAGGAAGGCTAACTGGGATCTAGAGGACAAAATTCAAGGGGCATATCTGATGTTGTTTGAAAATTGAAGTGATGAAACAATGAACACCAAGGACGGTGTTGAATAAAAGGGGGGGGCATGTAACACCCCTCCATGTTTATGTTAATGTCTTGCTATATTTATATTGAATTAGTTGTAGATTTGATGGAGGGTAATCCATAATTGTCTGGAATGTATATGAGCAGTAAAGTATTATGATGTAATAAATAAGTTTTTTATTAATTAAAAAAATGGAAAACTTCTTAGGAAAGAAACACTTGAGTTAAGGGATTATTTCCAAAATTGGAAAATTATCCTTAATGGATGAGAGAAAAACAAATCCTCCCCAAAAAGGACTTCTCAAAATCCTTAGGAGGTAGCGAACAAGATTTAATGAGACACGAGATTTTAAATATGGGTGGAACAAAGCATCGCCCGAGAGAAAAGGTGTCTTTAAGAAAAGAGGGAGAAAATTTTTCTTTGAATGAAAGAAAAGAAAGGAAAGCCTAGGCAAGTGGGTTAGAAGACCTATGAAAAGTGGGATGCTACTAAGGAAATTTTTCCTGGGGAAGGAAATCTATAAAATATATTAGTGGAGAATCAAAGGGGTTGTTGATCACCTTGTAAAGCATATCCCAGATATGGGGGAATTGGAAGATGTAGTTCATGGTTGCGTTGAAAGGTGTATTTCCCAAAGGTGATCCATAAGAAAATACTATAGATACTTTATTTGCATAGATCAATTATTAGTACTCATTTTCTTTTTATGGTTGGTTGGATTATGAAGGATTTATTGATACATGAATCGTAGGCACATATTAGTAGTGAAATCGAAGGGATGAAATGATTGTACATGCAAACAATTCTCTATATAATAGTGTATATATATTAGATTAACATGCATGTAGGTATTATGTTATTGGAGAGTGACTGTAAAATTACACATAGAAAAAGTGTAAAGCTTGATTTATTATGAAGGAAAGGGGAATTTCATATAAGCATTTATGATCTAAATAAAGAAATATTATGATAGACGGGAATTGTGTGTGAGCTTGGATATGATAATCAAAATTGTTATTATCTTCCTAGACAAATATATCGGGGACCCATAGTGTGTGGATTCAGCCTTGTCATAAGATATTTCCCCATGACAAGGCCAATAGGTGTGCATGGATTACTCCGAGAAGAGGAAAAGTCGACTTATACACTTAAATTCTAACTTTCTGTACAGTTATTAATACTCAGTTTTTTTTGTTACAAAAATTTTGGACACAAAATTTAGTGGTATATATTATTATATTTGTTTCCTCGACTATATAAATCCTAATAACATCCTTAGCATAACCAAGAATGATACCAAATTGGTGGAGCTTGAGCATACTCAAGATGGGAGAGTCATGAAAGTTCAGTAGGTTCTCAAACCCATGCAAAATAAAACACTTAGGAGGACTCTTTATCTAACCAATGAAGAGGGGCATTAAAGTGTGGGAGGGACTATACAAGACTGATAATTAACATTTTTCTATGACTAAGTCTAATGCACTAATACCCTGTAGTTATTGTTTAGAAATCATGACACCATTAATAGGGAGAAAAATAGCAGAGACTATAGATATCAAATGAGGTTAATACGAGTATATATGTACATCAACTCTTCCCAATACAAGAAATATTTGTTAGATAAATGTTAAATGTCCTTAAATCAAGGAAGATAATTATAATTACATTTCCGTATCTAGCTAGAGTAGTTTATAAACTAACCAGCCAATTTTTTGGAAATTTAGAAGAGGCAATGCTCTACAACAATAGACTTAAAATTTGAAAGGAGCAATATATATATATTATAATATATATTTTATATATATATATATATATATATTAATATTACAGTAGTTAGAAACAAATAATCGGAAGGTGCCAGTACAATGCACTCCATTAATACTACAATGGCCAAAATGAGGCCTTCTTTTTAAGTCCCTAATATATCAATAAAAATAAAGTACATGTATAGGTAATACAAGATGGGTGCTGATTAAGTGAGTCATTTCTCTTCCATTCTATAGGAGTTATCCTGATTAAACGAAGCTGTCAAATAGAGAAGAAGCATATCTGTCATAACTAGTAAGAGGCACCCATAGAGACCAACCTATACAAAGAGTGAATGAGTGTTAGCTAAGGAAGCTCATCGAAAGATCACAAGGTCAAATCGATTGATCTGGAGATTACCTGCAGGAAGGAATGTATATTTAGGCATGAGTTATAAATCATTAGGAACTAGTGTCATGCTTAATCAGAAGAACAAAAGAAAAAAAATAGAATGATACTTGAATTCAAAAGACCTTGGATGTTGAGTCCTACACCAAAGAAATTCCATATGGTTGTCAGCATTAGATTTCGAGACCAATTGTACACTTCATCCAAAAAATGAAAACAGGTGAAACCATAAAGGGAATCAATAGTGAACTACAATGAATCAAAATGAATTTGACAAAATAAATCCATTAATAACTGCCCCATGGTTAACTTACCTGAGTCTTTCCTCGAGTTGAGAAAAAAGTTCCTAAGTGAAGCCCCATTTTTCTTGCAGAGAAGAAAAAACAATGAGCCTATGGGCCATGTATTCTATGAGCATCGAACCCATTAATTATAATACCAAAAAAAATGACAAAACTCCTTTCACTCATATTTTACCCTAAAGTGACCACCTCAGTAGTGACGAGATTACCCATAATTATCAAGGGTTATTTTTCACAACTTGACCTAGGACTAAAGGATATCAAAGGGAATATGTAGGGAGTATCCATACCTAACAAACATATTAACCTCACAACTTAGGTATCCTCGGACGCAAGTCAAACACATGATCAAATTCAACAGAGGAAGAGGGAATAACGCTGAAAAATAAAGGGGAACCAATGTTAAAATTCATCATGCTAAATATTTTAAGAGTAATCGAGAAATTCATGTCAAAAACATGGGTAGCAAGATTACCAGTTTTCTTGTCGAGTGAATACTAGATGATAACACGCCACAGACCTAGTAAAGGAAAAAACACGTGTCGGTTTGTGAGAGAAATTGCCTCAGAGCTGCACAAGATGGAACAGAGAATCACTTGATTAGCCAAAAAAAACCCTCGAATGAGGCAAAGAGAAACATAGTAGATAGATTAGGGTTAGTATAATGGGACTCCACCATAGGATTAAGAAAATATTAATTTGGAACACCCACCTCAAAAACGTATTGAAGACCATGTTATGGGTGTGTTAATAGGGGTATCGTGGATGATTCTAAGAGGTGCACGGTAATCACCACTTACGCTCGACATCAAATTTGGTAGTGGAAAAGGTATGTCTATTGTTATTTAAATTATACCTTATATAAAACTCTCGAGACTATGGGTAAACCACTTCAGTTATTTCATTTTCCCTAGCGCTAAGGGTATAAGGAGTTAACATAATCATAATTAGATCTCCAACCCAGAATATGATATGGTAAGGGATGAGCGATAACAATATGTAAAATTGAATGTTTTCTTATTATTTAGGAGTAGGGAAAAATGTAATTATTATACAGATTAAATAGGATGTTAGATAACACTCCTTATATTTGTGTTTTGAAAAAAAAAAATTGTAAGGATAGGAAACATGAAAGGTGGTATCAGAGTCCAATTTCAAAAAATCATCTTGAAAGGAAACACAATAGTACAAATTGGAGACATGTAAAACATATATGTTGAATAAAATAGTGATATGTAAAGAAAACCATCATAAATTGGCACATGACACCCCTTCAACGGTAGAAGAAGGAGAAGAGTTACACATAGAGTTGGGGAACATAAGTACTCCACTAGCATGTCAGATTATGAATATTATCATGAATTTGTAGTAATAATTGGTTCATATTAGAAACAACAATGAGCACTTGCTAAAATATTGTGAGGAGCAGGAAATAGTGATAATATAATTGACTAACAAGTCCAACCATAGAGTATTGGACCCAGAAGCAACAAAAAATAAGTGTGGGGAGATGAAATCAGAGAATTCTAAAAGTGGAGGCAATTCAGACACGACTTATCCAAGAAATCAGAAAAAGAAGAAGAAGGTATAACTACAAGGGGATTTTTAGAAAACAATGACCCCTACCTTCAATAGAGAGAATGAAGAGGATGTGGATGCTTGGATCCTCAATATTACCAAGTACTTTAAGGTGTCTGAGTATGATAGAAATTTAAAAGCTAGATTCGCCATTTACCAGCTGCGACGGAAAGATTCTCTCTAGTGGGAAGAGGCCAAAAAAATACATACCTTGGAGAAGAAGACAATGTCTTGCGAGGAATTTCAAAATTAGTTCAATTCTTGATATCTAACTTAATGTTATTATGATGATAGAGCTAAGGCATTTCATGAACTAAGACTGGGACAATTATCAATGGATGATCTTGTGTCCAAATTTACCATTTTTTTGTGATATGTCCCTTATATTAAATAGGAGAAATACAAGGCACAACTATTTTTGAACCTCCTAACATCCCTTGATAAATAAAGGATTGATTTCAAAAATTCTAAAACATGAGTTAGTAATGAAAGCAAGGTTGTGCTATTAGAAATTCAAGAATCGAGGTGAAGGCTTAAAATATTGGAAAGGTAAGGATAAGAACACAATAGTAATAGGATTAAAAAGACAAAAACACACTTATCTTAATGATTTTGAAGGATCATTAGTGAAAGAGGTTTAGTAAGGAGAATCTAAATCATCATTCATAGTCTCAAACTAGGTCAAAACCCATGGATTTGAATAGTAAAAATATGAGTGGGGTCAAGGAGAGAGAACCCTTGATGTGTTGGGGATGTCATGAACCAAATATATTTAGAGTTTGTCCACACAATCCCAGATCCATTAAGAATATTCAAGTTGTCCATGAAGAAACAATGGTGAACGAAATTCACAAAAACATTCATAGGATAAGTGTCGTGTTGGAGGACAGACAAGTTGAGCATGAACCTAAACTGATTGAGATTTAAGGTACCATTTTAACCAATTTTTTTTTTTTTTTTTTTTTTGGTTGATCCATAGGCTAGTTTAGGTTATCTTAGCCCCCAGCTTGTGTAAAATTGTAAATTAAAATATGAAAAATTTAAGACTGTATGGTTGGTAGAGTTAGCAATAGGTACAAAAAGAAAGGTAACCAACCAAGTAAGAAAATGTCCCATCAACTTAAATGGATATTCCACATAGGAAAATTTAAATATTCTCCCTTTAGGGTCCTATGATGTGTTCATAGGTATGAACTCGTTGGAGAAAGAGGGAGCTGTTAGAAACTGTTTAGAGAAAACAATAAGTTGTGTGAGTCAAGATGGGAAAACCAAGTTAATTAAAGGACTACCAAAATCAATTTCAGTCAGATAAATCTTAGCTTTACAACTAAAAAGGAGTGAAAGAAAGGGGTGTCGATTATATATGCCTTAGGTGGAAATACATATACAACAAACAAGAAAGGAAAATTTAGAGATACCAACAATCATTAATGATTTTCGAGATGTTTTCCCAGAGGAAATCCGAACTTTACCTTCCTGCAGAGACATAGATTTCTCCATTGATGTAGTACCAAGTGTGTTGATGGTGCTGGAAATTCTTCAATTAAGGGGTCTCCCTGAGGTGAAGTCCCAATTAGACATCACACCATTTGGAGTACTTAATATGACCAAAAATTTCCACTTCTATGAATATGAGAACAACTTAAAGGTAAAATTGGCCATTTATCAGCTACAAGGTAAAGTTTCTCTCTCATGGGAGGAAGCAAAAAGTGTGCATCTATTGGAGGAAAAGGCACTAACTTGGGAGGAATTCTGGAAGCAGTTCAAGAACCATTATTTAAGTGAACTTTATTAAGATGACTGTCCAAAGGAGTTCTATGAGATAAGATTGGGATAGTTATCTATGGATGAATTTGTGGAAAAAAATACCAACTTGTTGTGGTATGTTCCCTACATTAAAGAAGAAAAAGCCAAGGTACATCGGTTTGTGAACTATTTATTTCCTTTATAAGGGGAACAAATCGAGTTTGACAATATGAGGACCATGGATGATGCAAAGGAAGGTGAGGCTATGTTACCAGAATTTTAAGAATAATAGAGAAGGCTCTAAGTTTTGGAAAAATAATGATAGAGATAAACTGGTAGTTCGAGAAAAATGACAAAAACATGGCTATCATAAAAAACATTAAAGGGCCATCAATGGAAAAAGTCTAGCAAGGGGAATGTAAATCAGTCGACACAGTCTCACGATGGGTCAAAACCTATGGATATGAATGCGAAAAATATTAGTGGAGGTAAAGAAAAAGAAACACTAGAGAGTTGGGGATCTGGTGAACCTGATTTGATGAAGTATTGTCCACATAATCCAAGATTTCTCCAAAATATCCAAGTTATTCATGAATCCACCACAGTGAATGATATTGTCATAAATATTCCCAAAATAAGCGCAGCCTTAGAGGACGAACAAGAAGAACATCAGTCAACGATGATTTAAATTGAAGTTATTATTTTCAACCATGTTTTTGTTTTAATTGATTCAGGGCCTATTTTAAGTTAGATTGGACCTCAGGTGGTAGACAAATGTAAAATTAAAGCTGAAAGATATACAACTACCTTGTTGGTACAATTAGCAACTGGGATGAAGAGAAGAGTAACCATCCAAGTAAAATAGTGTCATCTTGATTTAAATGGCTATTCCACAACGACAAACCTAAAATTACTTCCCCTAGGATCATATGATGCACTAATAAGCATGGATCGGTTGGAAAAGCAAGGGGCCATTATAAACTATTTATAAAAAATAGCAAGTTGTGTAAATAAGCAAGGACAAACCCAAATAATCCAAGCTATACCAAAACTTATATCATTCAGGAAAATCTCAGCCCTACAAATAAAAAAAACACATAGAAGGGGTGTCAATTATTTATGGTCCATGTAGAAGTAAGAGAAAAACAAGGAGAAGAATGAAAATTAGATAGTCTGTTGATTATTAAGTAGTTTTGTGATGTATTTCCAAACAAAATTCCAAGTTTACCTCCGCAGAGATAAAGATTTTTCCATTACTTGGTAATTGGTGCAACCCCAATATCTAGAGTTGCTTACTGAATGAGTCCACCTTAATTATTAGAGTTGAAAATGAAGCTACCAGAACTATTGGACAAAGGTACCATTAGGCCTAGTGTGTCACTGTGGGAAACTCCTGTATTATTTGTCAAGAGGAAGGATGAGACATTTATAATTTGTATCGATGATCCAAAACTAAGAAGGTTTACCATTAAAAATAAGTATCCATTGCCTCGTATTGATGATCTATTTGATCAAGGGGGTAACCTTTTAAAAAAATTGACCTGAGGATGGGATATAAGAAATCAAGAATAAAAATTGAGGATATTCATAAGACCATATTCAAGACTAGATATGGTCATTACGAGTTTGTAGCATTACCATTTGACCATACTAATGATTCGACAACCTTTGTGTGCTTGATGAATAGTATATTTAGCAAATATTCAGACAAATTTGTGTTGGTGTTTATAGATGACATTCTAATCTATTCCAAAGATAAAGAGGAACATAAGGAAAACTTAAAATTGGTGTTGTAAATTTTAAGGGAACATCAGCTATCCACAAATTTAGTAAATGTGAGTTATACAAAAAATAAAAAATAAAAATAAAAAAAATTCACCACATCATTTGTAAGGAAGGAATAGCAATGGATCATGAGAATGTTAGGGCCATGGTAAATTGGCCCATCCTAAAGGATGTATATGCTATACGTTAATTCATGGGAATTATAGGAAGCTAGCATATCATATCACATCCTTACAGAAGAAAAGGAGTAAAATTTGAATGGACTACCAAATGTTAGGAGAGTTTTGGTAAGTTAAAACACTTACTCATAGTAGCTCCCCTAGTAAAAACTTCAGATACAAATAAATAATTTACACTTTACACCAATGCCTGTAGGGAGGGTCTAGGGGGAGTGTTAATGCAAGAAAATTAAGTGACAACTTATGAATCCAGAAAGTGGAAAACACATGAAATGAATTGTGCTATATATGATTTGGTGCTACTTGTTGTCATACATGGCTTAAAGATGTGGAGGAATTATTTATTAGGAAATTAATTGACATTGGTAAGTGATCATATCAGCGTAAATTATCTCCTCAGTGAGCACGATCTCAGACAAGCAGGCTAGGTGGATGGAGATTCTTCATGATTTTGAATTTTACATTAGACAGACAAAAGAGAAAGAAAACAACATAGCATACACTTTGAGTATACATCCCTACACTCTAATCGATGTGTCTGTTATCATTTTTAATATACATTTGATAAACAAAACTAGGAATTCCATAACCAGTGACCCAAAATACTTGGAAATTCAACAAAAATTATAGCACATTAACATTCCCGAGTAGCCTTTGCATGAAAATGACGAGTAGGCCTGACACGAAGAGGAAGAATAAACCTAGGGTTTGGAGGAATGAATAACCATCATTGATGTGATGAAAATTAAATCCCATTGTCTACATTTAGGGAGTCTAATAGGAAATATGAGGATCACATTGGTGAGGGGTACGTGTTAGCAAAATATTGGCTCACCAATACCCATGTGCATTTGCACCACTTAATAAATCTTAAGTATAAGGGAACTTAAGCCTACCACGATTTGTGGTGTAACAAAAATTTCATACCAAGAGATAACTTAGGTTAATAACCTACATAGTGCGCAACATGTAAAGTTATAAACTCATAAACCACAAGTTAATATATGACCAAATGCCCAAAGTCGAAAAGGGCCTCGACATGCATATAATATTGCATCTTAGAAGGTACCAAGGGAGTATTAGAGCATAGGATAAAATGAACCAAGGTAAATACATATATGAGAGTAAATACATAGGTGCTACTATCATTTGAAATTCAGAAAAAATATGAAATAAATAGAGAGTCATAAAATTAAAAACACAAAGAAGAGTAGCTTGCTAGTCGAAGTGTTAGATATAATGGAGAATATCTTAGAATAGGGAGTCAGTTCACGAGACCTCAGGATAGGAATTAGTTTCTATTTTTTATGGTATGGTTCTAACTTCCCTAAATCTGTGACTAATATATAATGTGTGATATACATGGACAATCTAGAGAGTTTTGCAGAGTGAGACTCTCCTGGTTCACACTCTCTTTCGTAGAGCTGACCAGTGGGTTTCATTTTAATTAATACACAACATTGCATTTTTAACATGCTATCAGAGCACCAGGGCTAAGGAACCTATACTTTGAGTGGGGGGTGCAACTAAGCCTAAATCATCATAGGTTTTAGTTGCACAAAAGTGACGATCCAACTGTAGACCTTCCGCGCATTTTCTTTTTGTCGATCATCACAGGTATCAAGTGTACATGCACAACGACCTTCACAAGTCCATGGTGTTAACTCCCGCAGAATGTGCAAATAAGTGAGGCGCTGCGTGGAGACCAAGAGAAGGATGCATCCTAGTAGAGGTTGATAACAAAAGGCTGCCTAGAGGCTGTGAAGGAAGCCACGATGATCTACGTGTGTGTTGCGAGATCAAACAATAGTGGAGATTAGCGATCTCTGTCTTTGACACAAATCTAGGGTAAAACTAACATTTTTTTACCTGTCATTTTTTTTTAAATCGACAAGATGAATAATCAAATGTTTGAAGCATGCTTGAATGAGCATAATAATATCGACGACTCCAATTATGCGAATTGGAAATTCAATATGCAAACTCTGCTAGAAGTGTAGAGTGCTTGGATGATTACAAATGGGGATGAGTAAAAGCCAGCAACTGGATTAGCATCAACCCTAGATTGGGAGAAGAGTGAGGGTAAAGAAGGGATGCTGCTGAAGATATCAGTGAAAGACTGCATCATAACACATATCAGAGAATGTAAATCAGCAAGCAAAATTTGGGCAATTTTGAAGGATCTGTATGAGATCAGGAATACAAATTGTCTTATGTTCCTGAAGAGCAATATTTAATCCCTAAAGATGGAGGAGAATGAAACAGTTGCTACCTTCATAACAAGGATCAAAGATCTAAAGAAAAAATTGGTAGACATGGGTCATACAATTGAATATACAGATCATGTAACAATTATCATGAATGGTGGGACCGATGACTACCAAATGTTCATGACTGGGATAAATGTGAGAGAGAAAATCCCAAAGTTTGAAGAACTGACAAGGATAGTGATGCAAGAAGAAGAAAGAAGATTGACTCTGAAGCCCTAGAGTGTCAATCTTGCATTGATGGCAAAAAAAAACTTCTACAAACGAAAAGGAAATCTGCAACAACAAAATGGAGGAAGCTCACAGAAAAGACCAAATCTGACCCAAGTTATGAATCCGAATAGAAACAACTCTGTAGTTAAATGTTTTTATTGTAGAAAACTTGGTCATATATCTAGGGAGTGTAGGAAGAAGAAATATCATGAAGAATAGTAGAGGCATAAATGACATGCAGGTCATCTCACGAATAATAATCATGAGTGAAATTTTAGATTGTTCATGGAAGACCGTGATGAGAATTTTGATGCAAACATCTGGTATGTGAATACGGGATGATCAACACATATGACAGGGAACAAGCAATGGCTTGAATATTTTAAAGAAATCAACGACAGAGCACAGATCTATCTAGGTGATGATAGAAGTCATCAAATCAAAGGATGTGGAAATTGTTTTGTCATTTTACCTAATGGTAATGTAAGAAAAGTTTATAATGTGATGTATGTGCCTCGTATAACAAAGACTTTGATTTCTGTATCCATGATTATAGATCAAGATCTTAAATTTGAATTTCTTAAATCTAAATGTTATATTAAAGATTTGCTAGATGGCATGAAGACTATTTCTACAGGAATTCGAATAGGAGGTTTGTACAAATTGGATGTAAGACCGGCACCAGTTCAAGCTTTAACAACAGCGGATTTGACTACATAAGAGTTGTGGCATCAGAGATTTGATCATATCAACTACAATGATTTGTTGTTACTTCAGGAAAAGGAAATGGTATGAGATATTCCTATGTTAAAATAAGTGCATAATGATTGTTATGCCTGTACATTAGGAAAAATGCATAGAGAAGAATTTCGTGTTTGAGTAGAGAAGAAACAGAGAGATATACTTGAATTAGTGCATACAGATCTTTGTGGACCCATGCAAACGAAGTCATTAGGCATGCAAACGAAGTCATTAGGATGTGCACTATATTTTTTACTATTTATTGATAAATGCACAAAGTTTTCTTGGGTATATTTCTTGAGTAAGAAGAGTCACACATTTGAATACTTTAAGCAGTTCGGAAACATGATTGAAAACCAAACGAGGAAGCAGATAAAAATTCTTTGTTCCCATCAAGGCGAAGAATATAGGAAGGATGAGCTTATGAAGTATTGTAAAGACGATGGAATATTACAACAATTCATAGTACCCGATACTCCTTAGCAGAATGGAGTAATAGAAAGAAAGAACAGAACATTGGTGGAATGCGTTAGAAGCATGTTGAAAGGTAAGAATCTATCAAATGGTTTTTGGGCTGAAGCATTGAATAATGCAGTTTATTTGAAAAATAGGAGCCATACAAAGAGTCTTGAGTTTAAAACTCCTTTTGAATCCATATATGGATTTAAGCCTACCGTAAAACATTTAAGAGTATTTGGGTCTAAATAATTTTCCCATATTCGAAAGGAAGAGAAAAGAAAACTAGATTCAAAAGCCATCAGATGTACCTTTATGAGGTATTGTTCCCAATATAAAGCTTATAGATTATTTAATCCCTCTACTCACAAGATTTTTGTTAGTAGAGATGTCATATTCCATGAGCAGGATCATGAAGAATATTATATGCAGAATGAGGAATGCGATATTCCATACTTGGTGGAAGAAGAGAGTGAAGAAACAGGAAACAATTAGGATCAGTAGTAGACAAAGGTAGAAGATGAACAACAACAACAATAGTAGCAGGAAGAAAAAGAAAATGATGATCATACAAGGTTTGAAGCTACCCTGCCACTCAAGAGATCATGTAAGAAAGCTCAATTTCCTACAAGATATAGGGAAAATGCTTTTATAACTAGTATGATGAATGTTGTTGAACTTTCTAGTTATAAGGAAGCAAATGAATGTAGTGAATGGAAAATAATTATGGAACGAGAATATGAATCTATAATCAGGAACAACACTTGGAAACTGGTTGAACTTCCTAGAGGGAAACAAACCATAGGTTGTAAATGGTTGTATAAACCCAAGATTAATGCGGATGGAACCATAGATAAATTAAAAGCTAGATTGGTAGCAAAGGGGTATTCACAAAATGAAGGCATTGACTATGAAGAAACCATTGCCCCTACAGTTAAACTTAATATCATCATAATGTTCATTGCTTTAGCTGCTAAGAAACATTAGATGATTCACCAACTAGATGTAAAGTCTGCATTTTTAAATCGAGAATTGAAGGAGGAGGTTTATTTAGAGAAATCAGAAGGGTTTGTCCAGAAAGGGCAAGAACATTTAGTCTATAGATTAAAAAATCTCTTTATGGACTAAAGCAAGCAAAAAAGTCTTGGTATGAAAATATTGATTCATTTTTTCTGCAATTTGGCTACAACGGAAGTAAAAACGGCCCTAATCTTTATACCATGCAAGATGAACAAGGGCACATAGTGTTCATTTGTTTGCGTGTAGATGATTTGATTATTATAGGTGATGCTACATATCTAATCAAAGAGATCAAGTAGCAGATGTCACAGGTGTTCGAAATGAAACATCTTGGTTAACTAAGACACTGTTTGGGTCTTGAGATCTAAGAGATTCGGGAAAAACATTTCTGTCCCAGGGAAAGTTTGCCAAAGGACTACTAGAAAGAATTAGGATGGATCAGTGTAAGCTTGCAGTAGTACCATTATAGCAGAACATCAAACTGCAGAGTGAGGATGGCTCTAAAGAGGTAGATGTGACACTTTCAGATAGTTGGTTAGGAGCCTAATCTACCTGACCACTACTAGACCAGAGTTGGCTTATGCAGTCAGTGTGCTATGTCAATACATGTCCAAGCCACTTGAGAGTCATTGGAATGTAGCGAAAAGTGTTTTGAGGTATCTACAAGGTACCATAGGTTATGGTATTATTGATACTGATTCTTCTAATGTTAGATTGAGAAGATTTATAGATTCAGACTAGGTTGGAAATGTAGATGATCAGAGACCCATAATAGGCTACGCATTCAACATTGGATCTAGGGTGATTACATGGAACAGTAAGAAACATAACGCATTTTCCTTGTCTTCAGTGGAAGCAGTGTATCACGCTATGTGTGCAGCATCGTGTGAGGTAGTTTGTTTGCGAAGACTTCTCAAAGATGTTCGGGAAGAATGGAAAGATGCAACAATCATTGTTCAATCAAACTTGCGAATAATCTGGTGCTTCACAAAAGCACTAAACACATTGATACACAGTTCCAGTTTCTCGGGGAGAAAGTGCAATCAAAAGAAATCCATTTGGTATATTGTAATACATGTAATAATGTTGCAAACACTTTCACTAAGCCTCTTGGAAAAATCAAGTTTGAAATGTTTAGGGAGACTTTAAGCATATTTTTGAACTGCTGCTTCTCCATTAAGGGGGAGTGTTAGGGATAATAGAGAATATCTTAGAATAGTGAGTCGGTTCACAAGACCTCACGATAGAAATTAGTTTCTATTTTTTAGGATATGGTTCTAACTTCCCTAAATCTGTGACTACTATATAATGTGTGATATATATGAACAATGTAGAACATTCTATAGAGCCAGACTCTTCGGGTTCAAACTCTCTTTCCTAGAACTCACCAATAAATTTCATTTTATTTAATACAGAACATTGCATTTTTAACACGAAGATACCTATATATATATATATATATATATATATATATATAATATGTATAAAATTGGGTCTATACACATGTTTTTAAATACTAACACTCATTTTAAATTCTACTATCTAAAAAAAATTCTAATTATTTAAATATTAATATAAAATTGTCAACTACCCGAAGTCAGTCTATTCCAAAATTGTATACATGTCGAGAGATAATGTGAACGATAAAGAAAAGTCCAGGAATGTTTCTTGGAGTTTTAATTTTCTTTACATGTGAAGAGGACCGTTGTTTCTTTTATTGAGTAAACCCATGGTTTATCCAAACATCACGATTACAATAACTAATAAGCCAAACTTTTTTAACCAAACATGATCGTTTTACCCAAATGCGATTTTTAAAATGAGTAGATCATTAAAACTACTTGCTACACTATCACATAACTATTAAAAAATATATAGATAAATACTCTTTAAAATTCCATTAACAATTATAAACGTGGTCCACACCGACAATGAGGATTGAAGTTGGATCGATATCGATAAATATTACTTTCAAAATAAAAATAGAAACATCTGTCATAAACAAAACTTTATATTTACTTATTGATATAAATGAGGATGGTTGACACCGTACACAACGGCGAACACAGGGAGAGAGACGGGCACGTATTTCTAGCCCTGCCTTCCTTGATACTAGTTGGCTTGTGGATATTGAACAGCCAGTCGGGAAGATCTCAACTTTACCGTAATGGAGTTGCCACTGATCCATGACATTCTCTATCAACCTAGGAACTCCTTCCTCTCCCAATTCACTATGAGAAGTGGATCAAAATACCTATTGTAAATACAGAAAAAGAAATCGATTGCGACCCACGCGTACAATTTTCCGTGGGGTTGAGTGGAAATGTGACCTGTAAGAGTTGGGTTATGTTGTCTTACAATTCTAACTCTTTTTTTCCTTTTTTCAGAAAGGAAAATGTCCAATTCTAACTTATACATCAACGACTCTAGTACCGAGTCCTTATTGCAGGTGTAGAGGAATTGATTCACGTTTTAAATAACGGTGCAGAGGATCAGAACATGTGAGGTCAAACATTCAAGTACCATTTACTTGTAAATCACCAAATTATATACAACAGTGAAAGAAGTCAGAAAAAAAGATAATGTTTCACGACTTATTTACTTTTGATTGATATTCTGCGTTCTGTAGCATTTATTTGTAATTCCATAATTATATTCCATTGTTAAAAGCACAAAATTTATAGCAATAACTTTATTTTATTATATACGGTTTAGCTAATAAAGTTGTATATTTGCTTACTTGAAATTTTTAAACTACAATCTACTTTAAGTTTTATTTCAATATACATAGATGCAATGTATTTAATAGTTGGGTGTTTTTCTACTTGGTGATATACTTTGTATTTTTACATTTAATTGAACAGCTAGTACGGTGTGTTTACCCGCATTTTAGTAATTTTTAAGCTGAAATCAAGCTTAGGTTTTATTTTTAACATAGATATCTCTATGAAGTATTCCATATGTATATGTATTTTAGTTTGTGAAAATGTAACATGCCATTTTCGTTTAGTGTGAGTTCAAATATATGTTTTAATTTATATTTTTTTAATATTAGTAAATATAATTTATTTTATTTTATATTTTTTTTAAAATATATATGTTGTATAAATATTTTATATAAATTAATATTATATTTTTGTTTTTCAGAAAATAATAGTTTGAATGACTTTGGAGTATGTTTTAAAATTATTTTTGATTGGATAAGAGTTCATACTTTTTGATATAGGGAGAGAGGTTAATGACCTAAGAAGGAAAAGCATTAGTAGGAGTAAAAGTCTGCCTTTTACCGATCACCAGTTGAATAATTACAAGTGTAGTTTTAAGTGAATAATAACAATGAATCAACTTTCATTAAAAAATAACAACCACTAATAATTGTCCATACTTTTACATTGACATTTGAATTGACATCTGAATTATGATATATTTTCCAACTATACTAAAAATCTTTACAAAACTAAAAAAATTTAAAAATTTTTAAAACAAATTAATATTATTCTTTTATTCTATTATTGTGAATACATTTATTCTACTAATCTAATCTAATCTAATCTAATCTAATCTAATCTAATCATATTTAATACATTTAAATCATGTGCTTATTTAATAAATCTAATCTAATCTAATCTAATCAAATCATATCATATCATATTTAATACATTTAAATCATGTGCTTATTTAATAAATGGAAAATAAATTCAAAATTATTAAAAAATAGTTACAAAATTCTATTATAATCTAATCAAATCATATCATATCATATTTAATACATTTAAATCATGTGTGTTTTTAATAAATAAAGAATAAATTCAAAATGGTTAAAAAATGGTTACAAAATTCTAAGAAATTAATCTACATAAATTCACACCATCACCTTATTAATTTTATCACAAAGATCTTAAATTTCTCAAAAATAAAAGAAAGTGTAAACTATTTTTAATATTTCAAAACTATAAAAATGATTTAATTAACCTCAAACTGCCTAGAATAAGGAAATTTCAGAAGCAAAATTCGACTCAACGTTTAACTCGTCGCGATAAGACCGCATGGAGCAGTACATACATTGTGGGATAGTGCTATTTTTTCGATCAATCAGTCTTTTTATGCTTTATGCATTTGCAGAAACGAAATACTAATAATTACCTTGCTAACAAACTATTAATAGAAATTCATCTCCTTTTTATTTTGAAAAAGCCTAGAAAAGATAAAATCGATAAAATCAATTACGTATAAACATGAAGTAGCCTAGAAAAGGTAAAATCAATTACGTATAAGCATGATATGGAGCTAGACCACTTTTCATTTTGAAATACACTTATTAGGTGGATAGCACGGAATCAGTTTTGTTGAACAAATATTGATGGATTTATCTTTTATTATTTATGAATTGTAAAATAGTTGGTTTAGGTGGATATAATGGAATCAGTTTTGTGTTGAGACAAACACTTACCTAGTAATGACCTAATCATTTCATTTCAAAAACTCATAACTGAGGAAAACCAAAATCTTTCGAGATGGGCCTCCCAATTGTGGCGAACGTCAGGATCACATTTCAAGAACTCAAAATCGTTAACAATATGCGTGTATAAGACGGCTAAAGAAGAGGATAAAGATGAGCCTCCCATTATAAAATCATTGTGGCGTACACGACGATCAGATTCCGAAAAAAAAAGAGAGCGTTGAATTTCTAAATTATTTGTGTCAATATTTCAAGATTTTCCGGCAGACTATTATATTCGTCTCATCTTATTTCAGAAGAAATACTTTATAGTTCGCAGCCAACGAGAATAAGATATTACTGTATGACCGTAGAAATAAAGAGTATGAGTAGAATACAGTATACACAGTGAATGACACGAAATAAATAAGCCGGCTCATAAATATAAACGTTTCATTTAAAAGATAGGAACGATATCACTTTGCAACTGCTTCGAGTGGTCCAAATTAAATAAACGAACATTAACTCTTTTAGGGAGCGTATTGCTTTTGTCATCCAGATGTCCCAGTTGGAAGTCCTTAAATGGTTGGATATATTTGAGTGTTTTTCAATGAAAAGCTCAAGTAGATTCAAGGAAGGAATCAATATATAGTTCTAGTTTATTGGTAAAGCTTAATTTTAAGAGTATCCCAGAGAATTGATCCGGTTTTTTATTAGAGAAGTGTTTTAACTATCAAAACTACACCAATTAAACTAATTTTTAGAATTAAAACTAAATATATCATAATATTATAAAAACAATGATAAATTTGATTTTAATCTGTACTGACAGATAACCTATAGTTAAAAAAGTCCATGAGTGCTAGGACCAAACTCAATTGTTGACCTTATGACAGGACACTCGAACTTCCCCGAACGAATGAAGCTATAATCGGGTGAAGTTTACGTCTTCAGAGCTGAATATAGGATAATGATTAGAAGATCATGATCTATACCCACTGTATTCAACTTGTTTTAGTCGGCGACTGCGAAGGATACGCAATATATGATGGTCAATTTATAGATCAAATGACAGAACTTCTAATGTGGTCCTAACTTTTGTAAGTTCGATAATTGAATTACGACATAAGTTTCAAAGCAAGAAAGAATTGCATGCCTCTCTTTGAGAATTCGAAACCATTTGATTATTGCATTTCGTGCAAGGAACCTATACCATATCCATAGTGGCTATCTCATTCATATCACGTGATACAGGTCACTTGTCCATCAAGTCGAACGAGCAGGTCACGGTGGGCGATAGCATATATATGTGGTTTAAGAAAAGCACTGAGTACTTTGGGTTTTGTAGATAGGAAATGTAAAGTTATAAATTATGAGTCAATAATTTCTGGTAAAAGAAGGCTGTATTGACGAAAACACCAATGCAATTTAGATTTAAGGTCTTCTATGACATCCGGCATTTATTTGATTGATGGTAATTTGACACTATTCTAAAATAAATAGATATAGTAGTGGAGTTGGTTTTATGTATAATAGTGAGATACAAAGATTTGGAGATTTAATTCCTATTTGTCCGGTGTATAGGGTAATTTGATATCATTCTAAAATATATAATAATGTAGTTGGTTTTATGTATGATAGTGATATATAAAAAATTAGAGATTTGATTTTTATTAGTGGATGTTCTTCTTGTATTTTTTAATTGATTAGATATAATAAATTTGGTCCAGTTAATATAATTTTTACTTTGGTGTTTAGTTGAAATATTTTTTCAAATAATTAATTGTATAATTAAGGTAGAATTTTTATCTTAAATCAATAGTAATTTATATGTGATATTTAGTAGAATACAATTCAGTTTTTGATGTGCAATTGGTTTTTTTCTATTAAAAACAATCTTTTTGACGAATAATAAAGTAAAATAGTAATAAAAAATAGTTATTATTTCAAATAATCAAAATTTAATATATGATTTAACCTAAATTATAGATAGGTTGTAGATCTTTTACTAAACACTGTATTTAAGAATGTAAGATATTCAAAATTGACATTTAGGGATATAATATAATATCTAGATGAGTTTCATAATAACATCATGAAAGTGTGTCATAGTAAATAAATAAAATTTTATTGCCAATTTCATTTAAAAAGGAAAGTAATATATAATTTTTTAATTTAAACAAAAATAAAATTTATTTATAATTTTAAATATTAGTAAATGTAATAATAGAATATTTATTTTATAATTAAATAGTTTATTTAAACAAATTTTTTTCGTAAGTTTGGTAGGATTACATCTTTATCATGTTTAACTTTTTCTCACAATGGGAATCTCTAATTTGAACTTAAGAATTCTCACTCCAATAAGGGTCCTTGATTTGAACCCAAGGCTTTGGTTTGGTGAGACTTCATTGCCACGGCCATTGACAATTGAACTACCCAAACAAATTATTTTATTTTAAATATATAATAATAACCTTAATAATAATTTAAAATTATGATTAAGGAAAACATTAAATATATTAAATGTACGCACTTTACTTTCTTTTGATTTGAGTATATGATTTCTTAAGTGAAAACATAAATTCTTCATTATTGCAAAAACTAGTTTATAAATGTCACTTGCTTTTTGTATGTTTATATTTTAATTATTTAGCATGATAGAATAATTTTTTTTTTTTTATTGTTTTGATATTTTCAAGGCTAAAAGTTAGAGGACAAGCTGTTTATCATAATTTTTTGGGATAAAGAGTACAATTTACGTAATTTTCTATTAAAAGTATGTTATTTTTTGCATGTTAAATAATTTAGGTGCCATTTTTAAATATGTTTTAAAATTAAATAAATATTATTTTAGGTAAATATTTTAATGTATAAGTTAAAAAAACATACGGAATTACAAGTTACAATGTAAAAAAAAAAATATTGTCTGATAATTAAAAGTGCTAGCTCTTTTGGAAATTAAAAAAATATTGGAAATTCTATCCATTAAAGAGGTAAGGCTAATTCATAGGGATGTTAGGGTAAATATGGCAATTAATTTGAGATATACCAATATTGAACTAATCATCTATTTCAAAGTATTATTGAGAACATTAGAAATATTTACTTGTAGGTCTCATTTTAGACATAGGTGCTATTTTCATAATTTAAATTGAAGAAAATACCACCCATCCTCCAATATTGTGATATTAATAAAGAGCTATCAATTACAATAAAATTTATTTAATAAATATTTTCATAACTAAATTCTTCTTTTGATAAATTTAATTATGCTTTTGGTCATATAAATAACAAGGGAGCTACTGCCGTAGCGGTAGTCCCTGCCCGGGGGTGCAAATTCCAGGCTGGTTGTAAATTGCTGGAATAAAACTGAAAGCTATGATTGTAAATCCTTAGGCTATAATTAAGTTAAAAATAATGCATTTCTGAAAAAGTATGCAAAAACAATTCTCAAGTCAACTAATTCATCGTACGTTGAATGATGCTAATAGTAGGGTCTTAGACCAAGAAATTCGTGACACCTTAGTCAGAGTTAAAACCTTCAGCCACTGTATTAGCCAATATGCATTTTTAACCAATTTGTGGTTCAAGCACTTCTATAACCTTGAATAATTCTATCACTCGATATTCACTTCCAACGACTCTGATTCGGTTTATCAAACTATCATTTCCGACAAATCTGTTATTTAGTATAGACGCATAATATAGGCTACACAGACCTTCAAAAACATTCATTTATGCCGCAGAAAGCATTATGATCGAGCTTTTGTCGTCATTGGATCCTGATTAAAGCTCAAAGGATCCTGATTCTTGGTGTGGTAAGTACTTATCAAAGGCTACACATTCTGTTAAATGGTGTGGATGTTAAAAGTATACATATGAAACGCCTACATCGTTAAAAAACACGCAGGAAGAGAAGCAGAGGCCTTAATAGAATGCAGGCGTCCTACTATTTATCTACGAAAAAAGCCAGAATTCTTCCAAAACTTTCGATTTTTAGCAATGCAAAAGGTGTGAATAATTTGCATCTACTTAATCAATATGCTACAAGAACAGCACAATGGCTTCCCTGCACAACATACGTGCCCATAAATTAAAATGCACAATTTTCACATAAATTAAAATGCACAATTTTCATTCTATTAGAGGTCATTCCTGCACGTCTAGCAAGGAAAAACCAAGGGACTATGCGTGTGTTTGTTCACAATTTCTAGCATCTTGTTCTGCATGTGCATCAGGGAGTTTCGATTTCTTGCTCATTCTCAAGTCGTTGCACTGGAGCTGTCCAGAAACAGTAAGCATACACCATACAAGCTTGAGAGAAACGTTTTAATGAACTATTAACTGTATTTTTGCAATTATTTTTGTTAAAGTAGAGTAAGCATACAATTATTTTTGTTAAAGCAGAGTAAGCATACAACAGTTGAGGGACAGGAAACCAGTATTATGACGGACTCTGTTTTGAAGGTAAAATTCATCTGCAAATTTTACCTTTGAAATCTAAAATGGAAAGTAAATTTTACCTTTGAAATCTGAAATGGAAAGTAAATTTTACTGGAATTCATAATTATAATAAATTTGTTTATATGAATTATGGCCTAATTGACAATGTCAAAATATTTGGTATAGTTTTTGGGGTTAGAGATATGCGCCGATACGATGGCAGGAGACAATATGCGGACAGGGATTTCTAGTATCTTTCTTCAATTTTATATTACATCCTGTATCTAGATCTGAATATACTGATTTTACTACAGCATTTTTCTCGTCTAGAAAAGTAATGACATTGACATTTACATCTTTGAATTTGACTTACTTTTGCCGTTTAATCCTATATTTATTTGTTCAAAATAAAAGTTTGTGATAATACTGAAGTGTAGCTTACTTGTAAGCAGTGCCAACCTTTCCAACACATCACCGACATTTACTTTTCCAAACCGTGTGTAAGTATGCATCCATATCTTTCCTTTCCCCGTCTTCGTCGGAAAGAACGTTCGATACCTGAAATGAATTATTACTGTGGGAACCCATGTCAGCATAATATCACATTCAGGACCATTGTAATATTTGAACCACATAACGCAATTTCCTTGAAATATTCAAGGAATAATATTTTGATTAGGAAATTTTTCCAATGTAAGTTTGCAGTTGCACGAGCTTTGAAATCATCTAAAATTGTAAAATTTAAACCAGAACCCTTGTAATTTAAAAATAAATGTCACTGTTTAGTCGAAATTAAATTGATTATGAAATATATTTTATGCATTCAAATTTAACTGCTCCTGACCAAAACAATTTATTTACTCAACCTATAGACTATCCACACTCAACCTCGACGCCTAGAATTATTATTCAAAAAGTCAACAGCGTTTTTGGACAAGTTCACACCAAAAAAATAATTGTAAATGAAAAAACGTTCTTCGGCCAAAATATAGGACTTCCCAATGAACTTGTCATAGGTTACTTGTCATTGTGAACTACACCCACTCAAAGTTACTTTATTATTTTGAACCACTCCATTTGTTTAGAAAAGAAGTACATGCTTCACCTCCGTTTGACTTGGTTGATTATTTTTTTAATTTATGGTCGCTTAGTTATGATTTAGCTTTTAAAATTGGTGATCAGCATGCATCTGGGGTCCGTCGGAAAACACGAACCAAAACATGAAACGAATATAAACCAAATATTAAAAGAATAAAATCAAATTAACAGAACAAAAACAATGTTCAATTCCGTTCTATCGGTTATCAGGCCACACAAGAATTTTTTGCAATTAGCTTCTATAACCATGAATTCATTTGAACAGCTTTCAAATTTACCAATCTGCAACTGCAGCAACAGAAGGAATACATAAATTTGCTAAAATCATACACATATCCAAACTAGGTTGTCCTGTTGGACTTCACCTACAAAAAAATCTCCAATCAGCATAACACAAATCCCTGTGTATAGCTCAGATTTAGCTTTTCTGAAAAAATAAATAAAATTGCGGAGGGAGTTTAATCTTTCAAGGAGAGACCAGAACAACGGGGGCCGGCCTATGATAAAATACTCTTCCCATGCCCCTTGACATTTTCTTTCCTTTTCCTGCTTTGCCTTTCATTGCATCCCCCGTTTTACACAACTTCCTATTATTGTTGTTGTTGAACGCCACCCCATCTTCTATGTTGAACTTCCACTCGCTCTCCCACCGGGGCTGCGCGCATGCAGAACACAAAGCACTAACACTGCAATAACACAAAACCAGTCAATACCATAACATGAGTAACCCTATAAATCAGATATACAGACAGATACATGTTAACTATTTTGATCACAGAAATATGTTGTTGTTGGGGCAGATCAATACCTTGGGAAAATTGGTGGCTTCCTCTGAGCAGTATCAGATTTTTTAGGGTTGTGACCATCGCCCGAATACTCTTCCCTGTCATACACCAAATCTGCTGCAGTCACGTGGGAATCCATATTATCTATTTGCAGCGAAAGAAATCAAACGTACACTCTATGTCCGTTTGAGAAAAATAAATACACGACTGCTTCAGCATACCGAGTTACAGCCTTTTATCTTAATCGTCTCCTGATATACACATATAAAACGAGGAGCTGGGAAACGAGAATCCACCCCACCCCCTGTTTTGGGGTTTCAAATACAGCGGGGTGAGATTACGGCATCAAAGCAAGAACACAATGATGAAGTCTGGAGGAAGATCCGCTCTCGGAAAACCACCCCACCTTCTGTTTTAGGGTTTCAAATACAGCGGCGTGAGATTACGGCATGAAAGCCAAAAACAATGGTGAAGTCTGGAGGAAGATCCGCTCTCGAAAAACCGCAAGTACAATACCGTTGGCGGCTTCTTGTTTTGATATCGTGAGGCAGAAGCCTGAGGCAGCACAAACCACCATGACGAAGTATTCAACGTGTCATCAGCCACACTTATCTTTTTGTTTTGTGTGTTACTAGAGCTGCAGATTTGAATGGACTGACAATAACCGTAAAATTTAAACCAGAACCCTTGTAATTTAAAAATAAATGTCACTGTTTAGTCGAAATTAAATTGATTATGAAATATATTTTATGCATTCAAATTTAACTGCTCCTGACCAAAACAATTTATTTACTCAACCTATAGACTATCCACACTCAACCTCGACGCCTAGAATTATTATTCAAAAAGTCAACAGCGTTTTTGGCAAGTGGAAAACCAAAAGTTATCTCTGGCTTGAAAACGAGAGTTCAAGTGGAATATTGTTTTTTAATTTATTTCGCCAGATGGCAAGAAATATCATCACCGACGCCTGGGGTTATAAATATCATTGCTAGCGTGGTCGTCTAAAGATAGAAGTGCTCTTTGCAGCTTTCGAGATTAGAAAGCAAGCGAGCAGGTTTTAGTTAGGGATTGGTTGTGTATGAATGTGATTTAGGGTTGGGGATTCCAAATTTTGAAGCTCAATCATGGCGAGGACACAGCAACTGGAGGTGCTAAATGCGCTGGACAAGGCCAAAACGCAATGGTATCATTTCACATCAATCATTATTTCTGGTATATTTAAATCACAATTTAAACAGTAAACTGGTTTCTTTTAATTTTCATCTAGATAATTTTAAGAATACATTATATGGAAAACATGTATCAATCCCATAACACAAACAAGAGAGGAAAGATTACATTAAGCTTTCAGTTATTTATGAAATCCCCAAACCTACCGAACAAAGATTTATGAAAATTTTATCAGTTATTTAATTCACTGATAATTCACAGAAATCCCCAAATCTACCAAACAAGCATTTACGAAAATTTTATGGACTTATGGCCTGATCCTACATTTTCGAGAAATTCAAAGGAATCTTTGTCACTGCGACTACCTGGGAAGTTTGATCCCTAATCGTGGAGGTGAGGCGAAAAATCTTCGAAAGGCGGCTTCGTCGATAGTTTCTTTTATCACTTATCATACATACAAAAGAAAACAGATCTCCAAACATACACACAAATGCAAAAACATTCCACACGCAGACCCCTTAACTCACAATATACAGGGCAGGGCGTATACAAATAAACTCACAATGTACAAGGCGCCTTTCAACACACAACTCTGTCGCCAAAAAAAACCCACTAGCGCACACAAGTTACAACCCAGGGTGCCTTTTAACACATAACCAACACAAGAGAGACACAACGTTTATGGTAGGAGATATAGAAATGGAGAGATCCTAAGAGTGCAATATTTCTTCAACACAATGAAACAGGCTTACACATCTTCGCATTAAAATGAAAGCAATATTTCCTTTAATAAAATGAAATAGCCTGACATATGTCTCCCATTAAAATGGAAGAAGCACTATGCTTTTGACAGGATGATTTCCCACCGAATTCGGCATTCTCTTGACACGAAACTCCAACAGAACACCTAAGAAATGCAGCAACCAAAGTTTTCTTAAGGTGAGAGCAAATCAGGGTGAAAATTGCAGCTAAGATTCAAGAAATTTTCTATAAATTCCAAGATAAAGATCCTTTTAACATTACCCTATGTCCCGCGCAGATAAATCACATTGAAAATGTGCAAATGAACCAAAATCTTGGAACAAACCTACATGATTAAGATCATTCAAGCCGTGAGCAAGTTAAATTTTAATTTCTTTGAACCTTTAATTAATTAAATAAATACATATAAATCACCCAAGGCCCAATAGTTTGTAGTAAAGCTAGAGAAACATAATTTATTAAACCTTTAGTCATTTCATTTACAGGTAAATTGCAGACGGTGGGAATAATTTATAATAAAATCAGAGAGCGATTTCTTGAAGCATTGGTTATTTAATTAACAAGGAACACGCCAATAGTTTCATGCAAAACCAGAGAGAATGGTTTCTTTAACCGTCTACTACTTAATTTAAGAACATAAACAAGAGAGGAAATATATCATTAAGCCTTCAGTTATTTAATTCAAGGATAAATCACAGAAATCGCAGAAGTTTGAAGTAAAACCAAAGAAAGAAAAATGTCTTTCAAAATCAGGAAAAGAATTTGAACATTAAATTATAGATTGCAATATATCGCGTGAACAAAGATCTATGCAAATTTTATGGACTTATACCTTGATCTAATCTACAGAAATTTAAAGGAATTTTGCCCACTGCCGTTAACTCGTACCTAGTAAGTTTGGTCCCTAGTCCAGACGATCGGTGAGGTGAACAATTTTGGAGAAGCATGGCGGCATCACTTTCACAATAATGCACCTGATCTCGTCTCCTCTCCGCTCCTCTCATAGATTCAGGTACCCGAGCGGAAGAATGAAGAGCAGCTAACATGAAAAGAGCCCAAATTGTAAACAATCAATCCTGGCAGCCAACAGTGACAAGTGTAAGCTTGTAAGCTCCACGAGTTTATGCAACAGTGACAAGTGTTTGTAAGCTCGATCGGTTGTCCCAACCTTCCATTTCAAAACTTAGGATAAAATAGCGTTTGAAAAATTTGCTTTCAAAACTTAGGATAAAATAGCTTTTGAAAACTTTGCTTCCACCTTTGTTTCAAAAACTTTACCGTCCGGTTCACAAACTTAGGATAAAATAGCATTGGGGCACGTGAAGCCTGCAATAAGAGGGTAAATTCAAAAGTTTGGTTAAAACTTCTTTGTGCGAAACTGAAATGCCCAAACCTTGGCTTAAATTTTGGTGAACAGCACGGTCAAAGGCAACTAATACTTGGTCAATGCCCGATCGAACACTAATAGTCCCTGCTATGCCAGAGGCAGGGACTAATAACTGATTCAAAATGATTTCCCATTAGTTAGTCATATAGAACTAGTTACATATCGATATTAAAAAATATTTTTAGAAAATTACTCTAAAAAGTAAAAAAATAATACAGTATATATAGAACAAAGATATCTCATCACATAACTATAATACAAGACATAACTATAATGTATGGCATAGCTTCATAAAACAAATCGTACTAAATTCATATACTAAATTCATATAATATCCTTTTAGATAAGTTTTTCTATTTTAGAATTCATGAGGTCCATCTTATCTTTACTATGTAGTTGATGTCTCAATCTAAACTCTAACCTTACACCATTGAATTTTTAAATGGACACGTGCATCATAAAATATATACTCTCAATAAATATAAACTACATCTTATAAATCCTTCATAAGAATGACCAATATTTTTTTAAATAAGTACTTTCATTAATTGATGAAATAGTATTTCAAATTAAAGTTGTAAAATATGCTTATGATGAGAATATTCCATAAATATGTTAGGAAAATAAGAGTTTCGAATTTGAAAAATAAGCTATTTCCATTAAAGTTTCTATAAGAATGTTTCATATTGAGAAACATAACTAATTATAAATATATCAAGAATCAAGTTTTAATATCGGGATTAGATTATAAAAAAGAAGATTTCAAATCAACTTCGATCTAATACTTTGTGGGAATAGTTTAGAAATTTCTAGAAAGTTCTTTTATAGCTGGTTTGTTGTTTGCTATTTTGATACACTTCTCTATGTATTTTTATTGACTTAAGAATTTTTTCAATATTGTTACAAATGAATAGATATTTCGCGTAAAAATATTTGAGAGAAAAGGATTGATCAAACATCAAGCCTGATCAAGTTTTTCCCTTGAGGAAATTATTAAAACATAAGTAGAATTCAAAGGAGGAAATAAGGAAATATATTTAGATAATGGAAGAGAAGTATACAATGGTTCTTTGAATTAACAAAATCAAAGCTTGTATGTTATAGATATATCAGGTTTTTTAATAAACGATGATGCACGCATGTTTAACAAAATCAAAGCTGGTATGTTAGAGATATATCAAGTTTTTTATTAAACGATGATCCACGCATGTTAAACACATTTTTAGGAGAAAATGAAAATTTTGAAGATATATGAATAATTTTGTAAACTACTTAAAAAAGAAAAAGAAAAATAACATTTTTTTTTTAAGTGTCACTTAATAATGAAATGGAAAATATTAATCCTATAAAACTTAATACATAAAACTTAATACATAAGAAGATATTATTTATGTTGTTTATGATAAACAAAAACAATAGGTTGATGGTTAATACAGATTGTTGGGTAATGTAGATTTATTATTACTTTCAAGTAATGTTTTTTTATCATTATGTGCAAATGAGAATAATTTAAATATTTTCATTTGGATATGGAAAAATTGAGATATGAAGGATGTGCAATTTAACTAGGTACAAAATATAGAGTATTTAGAATATTTTTTGTGTTAGCGAAATTTGTGATAAAATTTTGAAATTTAATTCAATATATAGATACTAATTAAATATCGTAATAAAAATTTAAAGTTATATGAGTCATAAAATCACTAACTAAGTGTATATTAGGGAGCGCCTTGCAAGCCTTAGGCTAGGGTTTTAGCTTGATGCATTGTCATTGTTCTAAATCACCAACAACCTTTTCCTCTAACAACGTCGTTGTTATCACTATACTCAAACTAAATATTGATCACACCACATATGGGGCCTCCTCGTGGGGGAGGCGATCCTTCAAATTGATCCTCACTAGAGTGAATAAGTCATCCTTTGCCCCATCTGTCTTCATCAAGGCTGCATAGTGAGCAAACACCAGAATCCCCGATGGTTGTTGCTCAATGACATGCATGAATGAAGGGGTGTTGCCTCCCAAATGTAACTAAAAACCCCAAGGTGACCATCCCCAGTAACTGGCTTTAGAAATCTCACTAGTTTATGCAAGACCATGCTGCCATCTTTAAATTCATGGGCATATGGCCAACAGAAGGAGATATCCTAAGATGGATCCAGAAAAAATGGCAGTCGAAAGCCCCCGTTTGACCTTTTCTTAAGGGTCAAGGGTTTTTTCACAGTAATCTTTGAAGACCTAAAGGATTGGAAGTGAATCTTGAACAATGGCTCTTATTTCATGAACAATGCAGGGCTATGCCAGAGACACAGGGAAATTTTCTACAACCTTGACCAGGAGAAATTCCTCGTGGTCCTGATCTGGCTTCATTTATATTCTCTCCCAAAAGATCTATGGGAAATGAATATCTTGGAGCTAATAGGAAATCCCACTGGTGAGTTTGTCTAGATCTCAGAGGTCACCTGCCAAAGAATATTCTCATCATATGATGGCATATGTGTGTACATGAATATATCTCATCCTCTCCCACAATTGGTGGACATCGAGTACCAAGATGAAATCTGGTCACAACCACTGGACTATGAGCATGTGTCATTCAAATGCCCATTATTCCATGAGTATGAACACTTCATCAGGGACTGTCCTCAACATACATAGCCTCCATCCATGCTTAGAACCTTAGATGGATTTCAAGAAGTGTAGAGTCGATACCCCGCTCTAAATAAACCCCCAACCCCACCCATAGGCCAAAGTAAGGCCTCAAACATGTCATATAATTGGGCAGGGAAATCCGCCATTTCTACCTTAGGTCCTCCACCGATCAATCCCCACCTATCCCCTCAAATCCCCCATGAAAATTGTTTTTCCCTTCTAATGGATGCCTCATATCTAGAGATGCTGGAAACTCAAGTATTAGAGTCCTCATCCCATGCCACAATGGAGATTGAGTGGAAGGTGGAGAGTCAAAAAGGAAAGTAGTAGAGCAAGTGAAAGACCCCAAAAAGCCAAGCCAATAGCAAAGAGATCATGCAAGCCCTAGCTCAAGTGCATCATGCACTCGATCATGAAGTGAAATTACACTAGCTAAACTTTCATGAGTGTGTCATGGTTGTTTACCTCTGCAACTGAGCGAAATATGGATTGACTGATATTCCTTAGGATAAGATGGAACATTTCCATCATATTTTCAAGGAATGCGAGCATTGACAAGTATCGACAGACCAACAACAACCCTTGGCTCTAGTACCATGGGAGGAAATCTCCCCATCCACATGTTCCGATCAAAGCCAAGGCCCAAGGAAAAGGGGAAGAAGACCAACAAGGGAGGTGATCCGGGAAGCAAGGCTAATCCTAGTTAATTTAGGACAAGCAAATGTATTGATGGAGTCTTATCATCACAACACCCCTTATCCCAATTAATGAAAGTAGTCTCATGGAAATTTTGTGGCCTCAACTGTAAAGGGAAGATGAGGTACCTAAAGGAAATAACTCAAAAAGTGAATCATGATATCCTCATTATTCAGGAAACCAAGGTGACACAGGAGAGGTTCAAAGAAATAGCAAGCAAAAATTGGTCACTGGTAGAGTGCATGGCCCTGGATGCTCGCAACAATGCAAGAGGCCTAGGAATCCTATGGGGTCCTAGGTTCATCATCTTTGATAAATGGATGGCCAATCCCTACTCCCTTATAGGGAAATTGATATGTATAGGCAGTCTAAAAAGGGTCTGGCTAACAGGGATATACGGTCTTACCATGTCGGGGTTAAAACAACGCTTCCTACTAGGACTGTGACATTTGAAGGAAATAGTAGGCATGGAAAAATGGATTCTAGTGGGAGAATTCAACCTCATCAAGGATCTCAGCGAGAAGAAGGGGTGTATTCGTCGCCTAGACCAGAATTCATGGGAATTCCAGGAAATGATTCAAGAGATGGGAACGGAGGATGTGGAATTCTGAAATGAAAGTTTTACTTGGAACAATAGGCGAGGAGGTAAATTAAAAATAGCCTCAAAGTTAGATCGCTTTCTCCTTTCTCACAAGATTTTATTGCATGATCTATTCTTTGAGGCTGATATCCTCTCATGTATGGGATATAATTAGTGACATATATGCCTTGAGATCGACTTACGAATGAGCCCTTGAAACAAATTGTTTTGCTTTGAATCCTTTTGGCTGGAGAGATCGGGCCCCTTACCCAAAATGAAAGAGTGGTGGGGTGCCTCAAGGATAAGATGATGAAAGATAATGGAGATTATTTAATTAAAACTCAAATAGCTCAAAGGAAAAATCAAAGTCTAGAACAAGATGGACTTTGGAACCATCCATAGGAAGAAGCATCATTTGGAGGAAGCCATGTGATCCCTCCAGCAATAGATAATATTGGAAGGTGAGACAAAGGACCACATAGCTCAAGAGGGGAAATCCTCAATGCTTTAGAACAAAGGAGGAAGCAAGAGGAGATTCTGTGGAAATAAAAATCAAGAGTGCAATAACTATGAGAAGGGGAACACAATACAAAATTGTTCCACCAAACGGTGATCAAGCATCAACACTTTAATCACATATTCTCCCTTAAGAACTAGGAGGGACATCATTTTATCCACCATGAGGAGATCACCGAAGAACTCATCTGACACTTCCAGACCCTCTTTCCCTCCCTCATCTTGGAAGACCAAAATGAAGCCCTTATGTGAGAAATATCCCTCAAAGAATTAGAGCGAGTGGTCAAGGCCCTCCCAACAAACAAGGCTCTAGGCCCCGATGGGTCCACAACCGATTTCTTTAAAGTGGGATGGAAATTCTTATGGAATGAAATTCTGGTGATTGTGGAATACTCTCATTGATACCAGTGGTTATGGGAAGTCGTAAACATAAAATTTCTTGCCATCATCCCTAAGAAGGGTGAAGCCCTACATTCAAGCGAATTTCTCTTGATTTCTCTCTATAATATCATCTAAAAGATTCTTTCGAGGATCCTAGTTAGAAGATTCAAACCCCTATTTAAGAATATCATAGGACCGGAGAAAAGTGGATCTGTTGAAGGTATGTAGATATTACATGGAATCTTGGTGGCTCGTGAGGTAGTTCATACCTTATCATCTACACGAACTCCAAGTATGCTCGTAAAGCTATATCTCTCTAAAGCATATGATATATTAAATTGGGAGTTTTTGTTATCGGTCCTTGATGCATCAACTTCTCCCTGACATGGATCAAATGGGTTAAGGCAGTAATAACAACATTGTTCTTCTCATTCTTGGTGAATGGGGTGCCCTCCTATCCCTTTTCAGGATCGCAAGGGCTTCAAAAAGGGGATCCTTTATCCACTTTCCTCTTCATCATTGTTGTAGAAGGCTTGAGCTTCCTAATTAAAGTTGAATTTGTATCTAGGAACCTTATAGTCGTAAAGATATCCCATGGAACCCCATTGATAACTAACCAACAATTTGTAGATGAGAATATGTTGTTTTAGAAGCCATCATTAAGAGTGGTGAAGCAAATAAATGTGATTCTGGAGACGTTCCAACAAGCTTCAAGCACTCAGATAAATGGAGAAAAATTGGATGTATTCTTCTTCAATACTCTCATAACAGTCAAAAACCACCTAGCTAGAACCCTGGGATTTAGAGTGGGAGAGATTTCCAGCACTCATCTATGGGTTCCTCTAATCTCCAATTCCCTCAATATTAGAATCTGGAAAGAGTTTTTGTCTTGTATCGACAAGAAACTATCAAGCTGGACATTCAGGTCCCTTAATTCAGCAAGGCAATTGGTTTTGTTGAAATCAGTCCTGTAGGCAATTCCAATATACCAGCTCTCGGCATTGTCCATACATAAAATTATCTACAAAGAAATGATAGCAAAATTTCATGAATTTCTTTTCTCTAGGACTCAAATCAGATGAAAATGGGCATTGGTGGCATGGGACAAGTTGTGTAAACCAAAATCCTAGGGTGGCCATGGCCTAAAGACCGAAAGACCTTATCCCATGCTCTTACTGCTAAGGTATGATGGAGGTGGATACAAAAAAAGATATGGAAACAAGTGTGGAATGACACATATGGGATAGAGGGTGGACTATAGCCCCTAAAAGATCATCCGCAGCTCACTAAGAAAACCCTGGTCCCGAACCTAGATGAAGCCCAACAAGCCTTCATCTGATCACACAAATTTTGGAAAATTAGTAATGGTGGTAGTGTGAGGATTTGGAGTGAATGTTGGATGAAACATCCATGGATAGATCAATAACATGCCTTCTCAGCGGATAGGGACTCCACCTCTTCATTAGGAATGGAATTCGTGAAGAGCTTCTGGAAGGAATCCCTTCTAGAATCAAAATGGAGAGAATGGAAGACCTTTGAGGACTGAACCCCACAGGTTAGCCACAGGGAATGGGAGGTCCTCCTTAAAACTCTTTGGAAATGCCTCATCCTCAACAATGGGAAACCAGATGAGTTGCACTTGGCATACAAACCTTGTGGAATGTTTATCTTAAAGAAAACCTACTCCCTTTTTTCGGCAGAAGGAAATCTGCACCCAGACTCCATATGGAAATGAATATGATATTTTGGCCTATAGCCTGAAGTAGTGTTCTTCTTGTGGTTAGAAAGATTGGGTAAACTACTAAAATGGGAAAAAATATGAAATAAATACTTCAGTGGGTCATCATGTTGCCCTCTATGTTACAAGGAGGAGGAAACAACATACCATCTTTTAAACTCATGCCCACAGGCAGTGGAAGTTGGGGGGCATCACTTGTAGCTCTTTAAAGCCTAAAATATATTAGGCAATAGCCTTGGGGAATCTATAGAAAGATGGAGATGGCTCCTATTCAATAACCCTATCGTCAATAGAGCCTCGTGCCTCTCATAGGGCTTAATACTATGGAATGTATGGAAAGCGAGGAATAGATTAATCTTCCATTCAGAACTCTTTCATCCCCTCACAGTCTGGACAACTGTAATGTCGAACATCCAAGAGACCATCACCATTATTCA
Source organism: Pinus taeda (assembly GCA_000404065.3). Classification (NCBI taxonomy): domain Eukaryota; kingdom Viridiplantae; phylum Streptophyta; class Pinopsida; order Pinales; family Pinaceae; genus Pinus; species Pinus taeda. The sequence goes on along the minus strand of APFE031121356.1, from coordinate 8,643 downwards.
GTGAAAGGACAAATATTGGAAAGCAAAAAGGATGGGAGCACACCATCTTCTTCGTGTTATATATTTCTCAAAATTCCTCTAGCCTACCTCCTACTCGACGCCTACATGCAAAGCAAGTGTCCTCTACCAGATTCAAATCCCCCCCGCAAGGATTCTACAAACTAAACTATAATGGAGCATCTAAGGGAAACCCTGGGAATGATGGCTTGGGGGGAATCATTCAGAATGACAAAAGGATAGGCGATTAGACTATATGTAGCTTCGTGTGGACATACAAGAAACAATGTGGCATAGTATCTGGCACTAAACAAAGGACTACATATGGCCAAAGATCTTAGAATCACAAACCTACAAGTCATTGGGGACTCACAAATTTCCACCTTTATTCTTCAGTGCCTTATCAATGGCTCACCCGTGGAGAATGTAATTAAAAATAAACACCTGGAATTGATAGGGGAACACATCCAATCTCACTTCTCATTTTTTTATTCTGTGATCATGGAGCATGTTGATCAGAAAGGTAACAAGGCAGTGAACCTCCTAGGAAATTGGGCCTATGAGATATAGCGCAAGGAAATGCAATAAGACTAACCTCCCTCGTGTGGAGATAACCATCTGAAAGAGCTGCAAACAATAGTCGAGGAGGAGAGCACTTCCCCAATGATGGTGAGTACCGAGAACAACGTGGATGTCGATCCTCATGAAGAGTGACAAATGAGTTGTTCGAGAGGGTTGTACCTCCCAGTCACCTCTATATGTAGAGTGGAGGGAGTGGTGTACACAGACATTCGATATGTGGCATGTGAGTCATCAAGGTGCCTCATGAAGGGGAAGTGTTGATGAATTGATAGGCGAGATGGAGGAGGATAATTCATTTTTATGCTCAGGTCTGGTGGTGGAGCTACACTTGGTTTCCTTCTTGATGATGGAGGCAGTGTCGGAGACGTGACATAATTGGTGGTTTACATATTTTCTTTGGGGAATTGTGGTTTGTTGTGTATAAAAAAGTCCAAATTCTTGTTTTTCTCGAGCCTTGCAGGGCGAGACTAGGCTGAAAAGTGTTGGGGGAAGGAAAAGTCTATTTGTAGTTTTTTTGGGGCAAGGAATGTCTTTGTGAAATCAAGCAATTCCATGGAGAGGGAAGTGATTGGGAGGCACCAAGATTATGTAGAACAATCGTCCTCCTGGTAGCTAGCTCTGTATAGTGGAGTGACTAGTGTTGCGGGGATAGCGAAGGTGGTGCTAGCGATAGTAGTCATATTGAGTCCCTGGGCTTCAAGCACCCGAAGAAAGCTTTTCTACAGACTAGTGAGTAAAGATAAGACACCTTCGACAAATGTTGGAGAAGGTAGAGCTCGAAGACGTCATTTTAGTAGATGGGAGGGAAGCAATTAAGGCCAATGAATGAGGTCACAATCTTGAATGTTGTGGGAGCACTTGGTCAGTGGTAGCTGCACCCCATTCCACAATGCAAGTGGGATTTCCTCCTGGCGGTGTGAGGGAAGGGGAGGGATGAGGCCCTCACATTGCCAACCATTATGGATAGAAGCAGGAGAAATTCGGTGGGAGCCGCTTGGGGTGGAGGTTTTGGAGTGTGTGGAGGGTGAGGTAGTGGAATTCATGGAAACTAACGGCTAACTACTCGAGGAGGAGATAGAGGTCGGGGATGGGTGAATTAGCGTGGTAGAAATGCTGGCACAAAGACATCCCACACCAGAAGAAGCTCTCAAATGCTAGGAATTTGGAAGGGCGGTGGGTGAAGGAGAGGCCAATCTCTTCAAAGTGATGACCGCGGTGAAGCCCCTGAACGACAAGGATTGCAGCATTGCTTCTTGGAAATTGTCGTGGCCTAATTCAATCCTTGATGGATAGAGTAGATGTGGTAAAGCAAATTAACCAAGAAAATCATGAGGAGCTTATGGAAACTCTGGAAAACATGCATTACTTCCATTGCGATGTTAGGGAGCGAGTGGTGGTAGTCTGGCAAGGAGAAAACCATTTAGTGGAGAAAGTGGAAAAGCTGGAGACCTGGATGGCACACTTCGAAGGGCACGTTCAATGCATGGGGGATTCACTGGGGGAGAAATACCATTACATGTGGGTTCATATTGGGGGATATATATTGAAGAAAAAATGACATAATATATTAGAGGATATATAGGGAGTAAAAGGTTTTTATATTAGCGGGTATAAATAATGGATCTCAAACTTAATAAAAAAATATAAAGGGGTAGAAAAAATGTTAATGAAAAAATGGATACCTACAATATCTAGTGAAAGTAGGGATATTTTAAATTGAAAAGTATATTGGGTTCATATTGGTAGGGGATGAAATAATGTGATTTTTAGAGGTATTTTCCAATATGTAGTCAAATTAAGGGTATTGTTTAATATGCCATGAATGCACGTGATATGTCAGAGTTTCATTGAATGAAGTCCCTGTGGTTCAGTGCAACTTTTGTCCTCTGCCTCCTCCAAGAAATGCTTCGAATAAACCAGATTCTGTCACCCTAGACAATTAGTATGTCCTCTGGTTTTCTTTATGTTTTATATGTCTATTGGAGCCTATGGCCCTCTCGTTTGTGGAAACTGTGTCGAGTATCTTTTTGTATTTTTTCCATCTTCTACAGACTTTGGTCAACAAACCTAGTTGGAGTGAGAGCACATGTTTTTTTAAAGCATCAGATGTATATATTTTTTTAAATAAACAAAATGTTAACTTAAAAAAAATATCGTAATAGAAAAGTAAATTATTATTGGAATTAGAAATCATAGACTAAACACACATGGTATAGATATAGTAGCATTAATGTATTAAAAAATTACAATAACAATTATCCCATAACATAAACTTGAAATTAAAAAAATAAACTCAATTAAGCATTTACTATTTATATTTGCTAACTAAACCGGTTATGGAAATATATTTTCACTAGTAAAGGATGATGTTAGATTATGTAAAATTTAATTAGTAGATAAACAATATGATGAAGAACTAGTAATATTGATTTAGTTATTTGAATAAGCTATTTTGGGGGAGCTTACAAGTTTGAATGTAGAAAAAACTATGCTATGTGTAACTTTATTCACCGAATAATTAGTATGTGCCTCAAATAATAATGTTCAATGTAACTATTTCAACATGATTCACAAGGAATAATTTACTAGCGGTTAAAAGAACTTCCTTATATTAAAAAATGATTTCATTTGTTTTCCTCGGAATGAGTTTATTTTATAACGAATAATTTGGAAGATTTTGAAACTTTAATGCTTCCCAAATAAATAAAATATCAGTGTAAAAAATGAAATACTTACCATACATCATAAGTGTTGATTTGTAATTAAAAGGTCTCTTACTACATACGTAGCAGACAACAAAGTGAAGTCTTGAAAAGGAAGAATAGCCCTATTATGGAAATTATTAGATCCATGGTAATTCGTAAGAAGTTGAAGTATTCATTTATAGCTAATGCTGTAACAACAACAATAGATTATTTCGAAGTCCATTTATTTCAGTTACGCGAGTCAATTCATAAGAAGTGTGGAGTGGATTTAAAATCATTTTAACTTATTTTTGTATTATGTGAAGTATGATTTATGTTAATGTTCATAAAAATAGAAGCCGTGACGTAAAATGCACACAAGACACTAAAATTTACTTCAACCTAAACTAGATAATCACTACGATTCTCATTGTAAAACTTACTTCAACCTATGCTAAATAATCACTAGCATATATGATATATGATTCTCTTTGTAAGACCTGGCTTGTTAGTAGGAGTTGAGTATATTTTTATTAGGACAAAGATAAGGACAAACCGAAAAAACGGTTATGGATGTAAAGAGAACAGGCTAGAAATTAATGAAGAGGCATTGGCAGTCCTTATAGGTCAAATGATAAAGAAACCTACATGGATGATAATAAAATTCACTAAATTATATTAAAAAAATGTATTTTTCAAATAATTATTATAATAAATATTTTTTTTATTTTATTACGGATAATTGAAAATAAGGAAACGGAATATGCCATGTTAACATGGTATGATTCCCCAATGCATAGGTTATAATAACACGTAGGCATCGATTGAATTAGAGAAATACATGTAAGTAATATATTACAAATGGGTTTGCATGATTAAATATATTGTTGTTTTCGTAATTAGATAATAGAATGCATATTTTATAAGAAGGAAATGATTACAAATATCAATGTATAGTAACTATACAGTGAATTAGCAATATATTAATAACTATTTTATTTTTTTAATTTAATTAAAACTTATTTCAAATAAATGTAAAAACATTTGTTCAAATGAAGTTAAAAAAGAAATTTTAAATAAAGTTTAGATAAAAATTATTTTTTTTTTTTAGACAAAGTTCGGTTGCTATGTATTAATCTGAAAAAAGAAAGAGGCAAACTGCCATACATATGATGCTTCCTGAGCATTTTGAATCCAAGGAATTACAAAAAGGCTCATTTCCTTGATTCTTTCTTTTGTTTTTTTGCCTCTAAAACTACTTATACTACTGTAAATTCTAACAAACTGCAAGCCCCAATATTTGCATCTACACATCATGAAGAATCTATGTCTATATGGCTTATCTTTCTTGCTGTAGATCCTTCTGGATCCAGATCTGGTTCGATTGGCTTTGCACTGGAAGAGGATGTTGCATCTTTGAACTTCTTGTCTATTATAAACTTGAGAATGGAAATATTTTCCTCAGCATGGTTGCACCTGTTACTTAAGTTGCTAAATTGTTCATGCAAGGAGTGAACTCTGTGAAGGAAAAGGTTCATCTCAGCTCTGTATTTCTCATAGATTATTTTGCATTATTCTTCAAGCCTTGCTTCCAGGCTGCGGACTTGTTCTTCCAGAGCTTTCTGCTGCGCTCTCACCTCATCAAGCTCAGCTTGTAAATCTCTGCAATGAAAACACTGCTCTTGACGCGCCATTGGGACTGTAGGATGCCTGGAAACTCTGGAAACTCTGCTCTCTGTCTTATCTTGAAGGCTCGGAGTCTTGTTGCTGTTGATAGCAGCTGGTCGTGCTACGATAGCATCTTTATAGCAAATACTTGGGCTTCCTCGGAGAACTTGGAAGAGTGCACCTTCTGCTCTGCTCTCAGGGCTGTGAAATCGCAATTCCTTGCTGCTGCTAATGACTGCCAAGCGCGCTGAACCTACTTCTCTGAAGGAGCTGCCTGGGCTGCCGCGAAAGACTTGAGGGGAAGCGCCTTCTGCTCTGCTCTCTGGACTGCGAGATCGAGTTTTTCTTATGAGGAAATGAACCGTGGCCCCCCTGTTATAAATAATCAATGGCGGTTGATGAAAGTGGGAGAGAGGAGGCCTCTTCCCAAAGCTCGACTGCTTCATCCGATGCGAACCTGGGCCTCAGGCAGTGCTCTGATTGGCGGGACGATTTCCTGTTTCAGACTGTCTGATTCGCATGATATGGATGGATCCCCTGGATTTTGTTCTGAAACCTGTCCAATCCGCCTTGCTTGTATTGTCCTCTGTTCTGCTGATACACCTGCACTCATTGATTTTGCTAACTGCTGTTCCCCGTGTATTGACTGGCTGCTCGTCTCTCATGGTAGTGGATGGAAGGATGAGCTGTTGTTACAGCTGAGGTTACCTTTGGGTCGTTCGCAGTCCTTGTTGGCACACTGATCCGCTTTTTTATTCAGCCCACGTAGGATATGAAAATAGTGGACTTCCTCCAACAATTCGTGGAGGATCTGATTTCTGCTGTTGATTTGTTGCAGTAGAATATTTGGCGTGCTCTGCTTTTGCACCATGAGCCTAATGATGATTCCTGAGTCGCCAAAGACCATTACCTTCTTAATTCCTATCTTGATTAGTTGGGAGAGACTATGGTACAAAGCCAATCCCTCTGCCCTGTTGTTAGATAGCTCTCCCAGCCCCCACTCAAATTGGAGAATTGTCTCACCATTGGCGTTGCAGATGAGACCCCCAGCGCTTGCTAGACCTGGATTTGATTTTGAGGCGCCGTCAAAGAACATGTAGAATTTGTTGCAGTTGCTCAACCAGAGAGCAAATTCCTTTTCCTTGTACCTCAGCTTCCATACGCTGCTAGTTTCTTTCAGCTGTGGATTTCCTTGTTTTGTTGCCTGGGTGTTGAGTGTGCTTCCTTGGGCATAGCTGATCAAATTTCTTTCTTCTATGCTGTAATTGGTGATCTCGATCTTACCTTGAGTGTGAGCTATTATTGCCTCCACCGCTAAATTTGTTGCTTTGTGGCACATGATTCTTGTATTGCATCCTTTATCTTGGAAAATTTTTTTGTTTCTACCCAGCCATATGCGCCATACTAGAGTTAAAGGTATAGCGTTCCATATTCTTTGCGTTAATTTGCTCTGCTTTTCTTTCCATGGACAATGTTTCCTCCAACTGTAAATTGTATCTGCAATAGTTGCCTTTGATTCCCATGTGACTCCCCCAATTAAGGCCATGTGTTTCCAACAATCATCACCTATCCTGCATTCTATAAATAGAAGTTGTATTGTTTCTTCTGCTTGACAGCAGTTTGGACACCTGGACGGTCCCATAATACCCCGTTTCTTTAAGTTTTCTGCTGTTAGAATCTTCCCTTTCAGGAGAAGCCAGAAGAAGAATTTGACTTTAGGAGGGGCTTCAGCTTTCCAGACCAGCGTCCATTGACTCCATATGGCCTGTGGAAAGGTGTTGTTGCATAGGTATTGATAGCCAGCTTTGACCGTGTAATGAGTTCCCGTGGGGTCCCATCTGAAGCCATCTTGCTTGCCTTTTTGTGTTGGAGCTTTACTGTGCAGGTGGTTCTTTAAGGCCGTGATGCTTGGCTCTAGCTCCCTAGGGTAACTCAGAAACTTCCAATCATCCCAAGCTTGGGAATGACTTTCCCATTGTGATATTTGAGCTAAGCTCCATATGCCATTATCAGTGAGCCAACTTATGGCTGGGGCTACCTCCACATTTGATCCAATAGGGGTCTGTCCTAATATTCTGTCAGTGGATATCTTAATGCTGCTCCCCTCTCCTGGAACCCTTGATATATTTTGAGTCATAAAGGGTATGGCTTTCTTGCATAGCTTCCATATTTTTGTGCTTTCTCTATTGGGGATGTTGGTGTCCAAGAGTTGATGCCTTGTGTTGCTCAGGTATTTAGCCTCTAGGGCCATCTAAGTTTAGATACAAATTATTATATATATATATATAATATAGAGATTTATTTTAGAAATCAGGTACATAACCAGCAAAAGTTTTTATGTAAAAGGGAATAAACCATATAAGGTTTTTGTACATTATGAAAGAATCTCCATGAATGTTGTGCATAAATATTGAGTATATATTCAATTAGGAGGTTTCTAGTATATCGCTTTGGACTACAATTTTATATGAGTAAAGAAACTAGTGATGTTTTTTTTTAATGTTGATTGAGGTTTTAGGTGCATCCCTTGGACTCATTTTTATATGTAATTCAAGAATTTAATGGACCGGCTTATACTGGTTTATTAGTTAGGTATAGTTAAATGATAATTTGACATGTATATAAATAAAAGAATTCATTTTGTGAAAAGAGAATAATAATTTTATATTAT
>APFE031121353.1:455-18039 GCA_000404065.3 Pinus taeda | reverse complement strand
AGTTCTATGGACCATACCAGATCAACAAAAAGATCAGCCAAGTTGTATATAGTTTAAGCCTTCTGGATAAAAGTCGTGTTCACAACGTCTTCCATGTATCCAGCCTTAAAAGGGCACTTGGTGACCATCAATCAACACAAACAACACTTCCATCTTTAGATGATGAAGGAAGGGTCATTTTAGAGCCAGAAGGTATCATATCCACCAGGGAAAAGAAGCTATGATCACAAGTAATCGAAGAGTACTTGATCAAGTGGAAGGACTTACCAGCAGAAGAAGCTTCTTGAGAAATTGAAGCATTTCATCAAAAACATCCATCGTTACGTATGCTTTGAGGAAAAAGCATCTTTTTTTGGAGGAAGTCAATGTTATATAAAAAATTTGTGTTTTGTAAACGATTTAGTTAATTAGGGCACGAGGCATGATAAGAGATCATGCCAGGGCCTCTCATCCTGTAAACTGTCAATTTATAATCATTATTAATAAATACATATTTTTATGTCATTTGTGTTGGTTTGTCTACACCAAGCTATGAGATAACAAGGGCATATGTCAATGTGTAGGCTCTTTCATAATCCATCCCAATATATTAAATCATACCATGCTAGCCCATTGGCTATAATACTAGGCTAGAAAAGCTAACTTGCCATTGGGGGAGGAACCTTGTCACTTCATCTAGGATAGACATTTACACCCTTGCAAGACCAGAAAGTGTTTTAACATTTAGCCCTTCACCTTGGATGACTCAATTTCTGTCCCAAATAACTAACAACTCTTGTTGAAGCATCTCTTGGCTGGAGGCTAGAATTTGTTGTTAGATAGGGGCCTTAGAATGCCTTTAACCGCCCTTGCTTTTCCTTATCATCAATATATGAAAGTTATTATAGTAGTCAACTTTGCATTATGAGGCTCAAACCAAATTGGTCTAATAAACTTATCATATGAAACAAGAGGTATGATATATATCTTGACACAAGTAGAGAGTTTATGCCATGCCCCAAACACTTAAATAGCATATAAATAGAAATATAACTAACTCTACACCTAGAGAAGGAGATATAATAATGAATGATATACCTCTTTGAGAGGCCAACCTTCTTTTATAATACAAAAAATGCATAAGATGATATGATCTTTAAAGCTAACTTTGTTTGGTATATATAAGAGATAAAAGGTACAATTACAATTAAGGGTCTAGCCAGCTATTAAAGGGTCGAGCCGATGAATAAGGACAACACTAATATAACAATAGAAATGTAGTAATCCAATATCAAGGGCTTAAGATGCTCATCTCTTTTAAACAAGTGTTTCCCTCAACACTTGATTAGTTGTGGATATTTTTACATGAACTCATCTTCCCATGTTGTCTCTTCTACTATAAGGTTCTTCTATTTGGTAAGGTGCCTGGTGATTGCTCAATTTTGCAAATGCTTTTATTCATGTTTGAAGGATTGTTTCTAGTTCTATTATGATTTGCTCCTCTTCGTTAATCTTTAGTAAAATAGTATAAATTGGGATCTGGTCACCGACTACCTTTAAGCAAGAAACATGGAAGACTAGATGTACATGTGAAGATAGAGACATAAGCCATATTTCCAATCCTCTGCAACACATTGTAGGGACCATAGTACTTGGATGTTAATTTATTGTCTTTTGTTGCTTGAGGGACATCTATTTATATGGTTATAGCCACAAAACTACCTAGTTTCCCACTTCAATTTCTCTTTCATCGTGACATTTTTTATGTTGCTTCATCATATTTTATGTTTTATCCAAGTTGACCTTCAATAGTTGGAGAACCTCTTGTTGATGTTCTTTGTGATCTTCTACTATTTGAAACTTCTATTTCTCTCTCTCAAGGGTGATGTGATGGATAGAGAATGATGGCCATAACATGACATAAATGGGGACATTTTTTATGAAGTGTGGAAGGATGTCTTGTACCACCATTATGTCAAAGGTAACCACTTCACCCATTATGTTATCATATGCAAGTTAGGGAGATACCTTTTTAGACATTTATTTACAATCTTAGTTTGTCCACTGGATTGAGGATGGTAAGAGGAGCTACAAGCCAATTGAGTAGCAAAACAAGAAAATAATTCAATAAAAATATCACTAGTGAAATTTTGATATGTATACTTACAATAATCTTGGGATTTCCATGTAGCTTCTGAATTGTTTTCATGAATGTTGTAGCTATTGTAATTTCTTTAAAAGGGATGAGAAAGGGGGAAAAATGGGCATATTTTCTGAGTTAATCCACTACTACCATGATGACATTCGTTCCTTCAAAGTTTCGTATACTTGTAATAAAATCCATTAAGACCTCTTGGTATAGCTAATGGTTGTAGATGACCTGAGGTTTCAATTGTCTTTCCCTTATGTTGTGGGAAAATCAAACATTCGGTAACAAAATTTTGGACATTAGTTTTAAGATCTTTTTGTTAAGAATTAACATGGGCAAGACAAAACAAGTGAACTAGTGAAAATGGTGTAGAGCCCTTATGTTATACTTTATTGGTCTCAATGTGAAAATTTATAATACATCAATAACCATTCTAGATCTAGACCACATTGACAACTCATCAGTGGATCATCATGGCACCTCATCAAGATAAGAATTACAAGTGCGTTATCGAAATTTGTGATTTTCCAGGAGCTCACAGTCTAAGATTCCCTCCTCAATCACAAGTTTGAATAATTGAACAACACATGCACCAATAAATTTTGTCATCTTCAATATAAAACTATTGAATTGAGTTTTAATGAAGATATGCCTTAAAAATTCCAATATTTGAATACCTAAAAGGGACCAGCCATTATGTTTTAACATATACGTTGAAATGATTGTTGAACATACCAATTGTTATGCTAGAATTCCCCATTGTTGATTGGGTGTTAATCTATTTGACTAATTAGACTTCAAAACTTGAAGCCTGATAATTGATGTTTCCCCTTATCAAGTGTAATGAGATAAGTTTTCCAATAGTTGATTCTTGAAAGGATCCAAGCTGGGGCTTTGGATTGTTTCAATGGTGGTTTTTTTGGTTCAACACTAACCATCTTCCATGGAAATTGATGGTTTATGGTTTACCACTAACCAAAATACTTTGAATAAAGTGGTGGTTTTTGGATGACTACTAACCAATCTACTTTGAATAATGTGGTGGTTTTTGGATGACCGCTAACCAATTTTACTTCATCAATTTACTCCCCCCTTTAAAGGTGCAAGAGAATTTATTTTATCATCATCCCCCCCTTAAATGTGGAGAGTACTGTAAATTTTTTTGATATAATTGGTTGAAAACTTTTGCTTTGTTCATTTCTTCATGAAGCTTTTTATTTACCTTTATCTTGCCTATACTATAAGACTAATGCAATTTCTTCACTTCTTTATTCCATCTCCAGGAATTTATCCATCCATAATTGGTTGTCTTTTTAGCCTTCTTTTGATTTTTACATCTTTTTGATAGGTGATTTGTCTTCCCACAATGAAGACGAGAATGGAGAGAAAAACAATGACTCTTCATGTGATAGTTTCTCTTACTGTTAATTTTACACTATTCTATGTTGTTACAATCACTTTATCCCATTTCTTATCTTTAATTAGCAATCTTTCAAAAACAATTTAATATTCCAATGACCAATAGCAATTGTATATAGAACAACAAATGCAATGAACAATAAGAGACAAAAAAGAGACACCAAGTTTGGTCAAAGACCAAGGAAAAAACCCATAAGGAGGAAAAACCTTTTGAATTCTTCTTCTTATTAGACTGTCATAAAATGTTCAACAAAGAGTACAATATTTCAATTCTTCAATCATAAATATATCCAACAAAATCAACCAAACAATATCCAAGATATGAGCCTAGCAACAATACTAATTAGAGTTAACATTCCCATCCTACAATCAACTCTCAAAAGAAACCCTAGGTCCTAGCCGCATGGAGAGAGAGAACATGTGTGCAGCTAAAATGCTCCAACCGCGGGGAGCACCCTGTATGCATGTTGCTACAGCCGAAATTTTTTGTTCCAACGTTGTGGCTACAAACCAAAAACCTGAACCACACATATAATCTCAGACCCTACAATTTCAAACCTATACAAACCAATTTTTGCTAACCACTTCAGAAATGTGCAATCCAAACCAAAGAAGAGAGAAGAAGATTATGCTTGATGATAATGTCCAAATGAGGGTCACATGACTTGTATTTATAAGCTTCTGAGGGTGTCCAATTTCTCTTTAGGGTCGACTTGTCCTTTTGTGCACATATGGGATTCCACATTAAAAATGTATTTTCCTTTAACCAAATTAAATTTTTCCAAGGGATAGGAGTTGTCTTTCTTAATGAGGAAGGTTTTCCAAAGGAGGGAATTTGTCCCTAGACTGCCAAATTAACACTGACAATGTTGGAACTTTCTATCAATACTTTCAATTTCATCTAGAAATCCTGAACTCATAAATTGAATTGGTTTTCAGTAATCTGGAATATAAAATCTATCTTCTTTAGTGTAGCCCAATTCATATCAATTTTTTTTAATGGGATTTATTCCCAACGTTTGATAACCATCTTGGAAAGACCATTTTATTGTTATTTTTCTTCTTCAAAATTGCTACTATTGTTAATACCCTTTGTCTGATTCATTGATTCAATTAAGTCATTTGTATCACTTTGTGCATCAATCACCTGGTATCACAAGTTACATCAACTTTTTCCATCATTTCAACTATATTGCATGTTGCATCAAGCTTTTGAATAAGGTCCTATGTATCACAGTTGCATCACTTTTTTTATGAGCTCTTTTGTGTCACAACTTGCATAAGTTGTCTAGATGAATTCATGTGTATCACAAGATATATTGACCTTTTCTATTAGATCTTTTGTATCACAAATTGCATCCACCTTCATTGTAGAAGCTACATTAATCATATCATCAATCTAATCTTGCTTTTTGCTTCATGTTTGAAGAGAATCAAGCAATTGATCCTTCAAATCTATTTGTCTTTCAAGATCTTCTACAGTTGCTAGTGTGTTAGCCATTGTTTAATTATGGTTTGGATTTTGTTGCAATTTCCACTAAATTACTTTAATTTTATGGTGCAATTCATGGTTGCACTCTTGCAAATATTTAATTTCTTGTGAGACATTTAGTAGATGTAATCTACTTTACCTATTTTTCCTTTGACATGCTTGCTTGACATACTCACTTGATCACACTCATTTAATGTTATGTTACTTTAGGTCTTGAGTATTATATGTTGAAGTTTCTAAGTCTACCAATTAGAAACCCTCCATGCACTTTCTTGATTTATTCCTACCTACTTGTTTTGTTACTTAACAAGTTATTTACAATTTAATTACTAAAAATAAACACTAGTGCATGCTCAACATATTACAGATCATCAACTGAAGGAAACAAAAACAAGCACGCAAAATGACACCGTTATTTTTGGACCAATGTCCCCGGAAAAACCCAATGCGAGAAAACTGATGCGGCTATCTGAGGGTTTTCTTATTAAGCAATTTCAGAGTGCAATCTCAGTGCCAAATCTGGATTACCCAATAGAGAATGCCCTTGGCAGTAGTACCTCTCAGTCTTAGAGAAATGTCTCGGCTTAAACCCCAGATAAAACCTCCGGCAGCTCCTCAGCTCCAATCTGCCCCTGAAACCCCAATGCCACCCTCTCTTTTCCCAATGCTGGCCTTGTGTCACCCTGAATGGGTCTACGTTAGCTTCAGGAGGCCTTGCATCAGCCTTTTGGCCCTCTGTGTCAACAACATTGGTCTGTCTGAAGAACTGCGCCAGCTCTTGGCTGCCTACGCGTGGTCCTGCGTGAGCCCTAGCTGCTACTGCGTCACTCTTTCTAGTTCCTGCGCTGATCTCTTAGCACTATCTCTGCCTCTCTGTCTCTCTGTACTCAATTCCCCTCAGCAGCAACTCCGATCAGTGATTCTATCTCTCTTAGAAAACCCCGCTCTAGGGATTAAAATCACTGATCATCTGGTGTGTTCTCCAAGTGACCCTCAAGCCTCCTCTTATAATTTTCTTGTTGACATATCAACAACCGAGATTAAGTCCCTAATCAATGGCTAATATTAGATCTGGCTTGATCCATGTCTTTTGGACCATTCTAACACAGTTTTATATTAATCCACATTAATATTTTAATTTCCCTAAGTTTAGACTTAGGGACTCCATTAAAAATATTAATTATTTTAATATCTCTTGAACTATTTAGAATCTACCCAAACCCTTTCTTGGTATTGGAGATCTCATGTGCCCCAACCTCTCCACCAAATTTCGTGGATAGAGCACATCCGATGCTACCCCAAATCAACATTATCAATCATGCACCCTAAAGTTCGATGACTTACTTGACTTAGTTGACCCCCTTATTCTATTTCAGGTAGTTTTTGTTACATCACCATTTGACTTGAAAGGGTTTGATACTTTACCCCTACAATGCTCCAATCACTTTGATTTTATTTTTATCTTACTTAAACCAAATTCACAATCACTCCTCTAAACTTGTACACAATGAAAAATGTCCTTACACCCCATATTCAGTTTCGGGATGGTGTAGGACAAGGAGCAAAGATAAAATTATGATTATATTACAATGATGTATAATAAGAGGACTACAAGGATATCATATCTCTACTATCTTTATTCCAAGATTTGCTTGAACTAACTTTCAACCTTTAACATATGACAATATCAAAAGTTTACACTCCTTTTTTTTTCTCTTTTTTTAATTATTATTAGGCTAATCACAGATCTGAACTACCTCCCCCTTACATGGCTCTAGACTTGAACCTGTATGAGAAATTCAAAATAATCTAAATGTTGCTCATGGGAATTTTACATACCTGGTTTGGCTTCAATTCTGCAAGTGGATTTCTATGGTTGGAAAGAAAGATTCCGGACATGTCATGATCAAACTAAATTTATAAACTACAACGAATTTATTACAGTTCCTTGAACACCTTGCATTGTGGCATGTTCTTTTGCCATTCTTCAACTCAACTCATCAAATATTAGGATAGTGAATTAGCGAACAACATCAAATCTGATTAGTGCACGAGTCAAACGACCCATTTGGGCAATCGAGTTCTAATTCTTTTGGAGCACCTCCAACATTTGGACTAGCCACCACAACAGAATTTGATGTCATTAAGACACTATGAATTTTAATGACTTCGAAAGGTTTCCACCAACAATAGCAATTGTCAGCTCCTCTTATGTGTTTGGTTGTTACCAAGCCTTAATCAAATCTATGTGGATGACTTGTAGTTTGTGGAGGGCATAGGTGAGTAGATTGTTGTCTCTTTTCGATGCCTTGGATCAAGTTCCACCTAGCAATTCATCTAGCTTGTTCAAAGAAACAATAATAGTGGTTAATAACATAGGAGAATCAGCTGATAGATGCATTAAGAGAATAAATTGTGAGGAGAGAAACTGAATGAAATTCATAGAGTGTCGGTTCCTCCTCCTACTCAATCTTGTGGCCTTAGCTATGGGTACCATATCAAGGCCTATTTTGACAATATTTTATTTCCTCCAAGGATGATCCATTCGATGGCTCTCTTTTTCACTTGAGAGTGTCAGCCAACTTCTTCCCAACCTTAGCATTGACCAACACCCAATGAAAAAATCACACAACATATTAATAGCTCTCCAAAAACAAATATATGAGAAGGGGTTTGGAGAGATGGCTCTAAATTTCTCACCCCTACAAGATGTAAAACTATTTTTCATGGACTAGATTGAGAATAGACCCATCAACACACCAAGATAGATCTAAAATGGGGGACTATATCTTTAGATCTTGAAACAATGTGATTCTCCATAAATCAATTTTGCAAATATGGGTAGATATCTTGTGTAGATTGATTAATGGATCAAAAAGTGAAATTATTTTCACTGAAACTTAAATTCGTCCTTCATGTAACTTGATGATAACAACAACATATTTTAAACCATTGAATTATAAATTATGAATAGAAGATGGCTAATATTTAATTGGTGATCTCAATATACACAAATTGCAACCATATTAGTGCACACAATAGATTTAATAGACTTTGTCTTTCACTTGTTTTTTACTTGACCTATTACACCTCATCACTTCTTGTAAATTATGCAACTAGAAGTAAAGTAACAGAATTGACATACTAATTAAGAAATGGAGCATGGTATTATCCATGAAATTATCAGATGGAAAACATGGGGCCTTGTAATGCACAAATCCACTGTCACACATACCAAGTGAAATAACACAGTTGTTAAATCTCTTGCTCAGTTCTCATGCCCTTAAATATCATATCTTAAACCTTAAGTTTTTATTTGTGCCCAACACTAAGTGATTTCATTAAAACCCATGATTATGAATAACTATCACAACATTTTTCAATGATCCAGTTATGCATATCTAGACGATTGTTGGTGTAGATCTGTGGGCACATGTTGTTGCCAAAAACTTCATGTGGCTCTCTCGTGACTTGATCTTGTAGTTTACGACTTGATTCCAAAAATGTGAAGTCTATCTTAATAGATTACAAAATGGTGCCAAGTAGCTGAATGTATAGAACGCGAGGACTCTGGGGCATTTGATCAAGAAATATAGGTAACTTGTAAAATAAAAAGGTGTCCATATTCTCAATTCTTCACATCTATTGCACATCCATAGATCTTGAAACAAAACATGATCTCAAATAAGAAAATCATATCTCAAACCATTTTTAACAAATCTAATTCTAATATTTTCATTATCTCTTAGAAACTCACTTTGATAAATATTAAGTTGTATCCTATCACGTCTTTGCTTGCCATGGCTCTGATACCGTGTTAATAATTAATATGTGCGAGACAAAACAAATGAACTAAAAAAAGGCTTAAAGCCTTTATTTTGTATTTATCTTAATGTCTAAATTTATAATACATCAATGACCATTCTAGATCTTCTAGATCTAGATATAGATCATATTGACAACTCATCAATGGATCATCATGCCTCATCAAGATAACAACTACGAGTGTATTCTCGAACTTTGTGATTGTCTAGGGACTCATAGTCTTAACACTCCCTAGAAAAAATCTTTCTTGATCCTAAGGTAAGTGTTTAAGAATCTTGAATTCCCTCTTATAGGGGAAGTGTGCAATTCAAATAACCTATTTTAGTTGAGATTTTTTTACATATTAAAGGTGATCCTGATACGATAGTGAATCATTCTTCTACACAAACCTATTTAATGCAGACGGGTTCTTTCGTAGTTGTTAAATGATCTTGCATGCCTTTTGATCCTATTTCCATTTTAACCTTGTTTCTTCCACTAAATCATATTGTGGAATGGAAATAGTACAAAGTATGTCCTCTACATTTTCTTTCCTTGAAAGTATGTTTGTCACCACATTTTTTCCTTTTTTGTAAATAATTTCAAAGTCATAAATTGACATCTTTGTAACCCATTTTTGTTTCTCTTTTGAAGATAATCATTACTTAAAGAAATAATTCAAATTATCATGATATATTGTTACCTTGACTCTCTATTTATATTAGCTAAAAGTGTCATTTCTTAACAGCATGTAGTACTACATTTCATTTTCGTAAGTTGGTATGAGTAAGCTTTAATATTGATGGCTTCCAAAGGTAAGGGGTCTTCCTTCTTACATTAAAACTACACCAATGTCATGCCCTAAGGAATTGCACTCCATAATAAAGGTTTTTTTGAAGTTAGGCATCAATAGGATAACAATAGTACACATAACCTCGAGTTTTTTAAAATTTTTGGTTGTTTTTTAAGTTCAAGAAAATACTTCATTTTTTAACAACGTAATTAGAGGTGCTTTTATTGGACCATAATTCTTGGAAAACTTGTGGTAATATACCATCAATATTAATAACCTTATAATATTTGTCAAGGATTTGGGAATAGGGCAATCCATCATAGTTTTAATTTTGTTAGGGTCCACTTTGATACTTTCATGATATACAATATGACCCAATATTCCACTTCTTGAACCTTGAAGGCACAATTGGAAGGTTTTGCATATAATTGTTTATCTTATACTTCTAAGGCCATTTAAACCTATTGTACATGCTCTTCCTAAGGATTGTTAGAGATTAGTATATCATTAGAAAATTCTAATTCAAATTTTCCGCGAAAGGGTTTGAAAATAAAATCCATTAAGCTTTGAAATGAGAGGGTGCTTTAGTAAGGTCAAACAACATCACCGAAAACTCATAGTAACCTTCATGTGTTCTAAAGTTTGTTTTGGAGATGTCTTCTTTCCTCATTTTGATTTGATAATATTCAAATTAAAGATACAACTTGGTTAAAAAATTGCTCCTTACAACTTATCTAATAATTCATCAATGATAGGTGTTGGAAACCTAATCTGCTAAAATTTGGTGTGGAATATGAATCGTCACTGGAGTCCAAGAGATCGCTTAGAATATCGAAACGAAGGGTCATTCGATAATGTATAAATGTACCTTTGTGAATAAGTATGCAAAGGCATGTTTTATCTTTCATATCTTTCTTATCTATGTGTGTGTTTAACATGGTATCAGAGTGCAAGGTTTGTTGAAAAATCCAATTAGTTTCTTAACCATATCTTTCCTAAGAATGGGGTTTTGGTCTTTCTTTGCTTATTTTCCTCTACTAAATATGATCATCACTTTGCCTAGCTCTTTGCACCTTTGTTTCCTGCAGCAATAAACATGATAAACCTTTGCTCCCATTAATCTATGATGCCTAGGATTATTAATATTTTGTGTCTGCCTTGTCAATGCTCTTTCTCTGCAACATTTGTTGTCCCCTCATCAAAATTGTTGCAGTGTGCGTTATAGTATTAAAAAAAGTTCCTCATTAAAGTTGTTGCTATCTTTCCTATGCATAGCAATGCCCTATCATAAGAGTTAACATCTTGTGTGTTTAGTGGGAACGTTAGAGAGAGGCACTAACATAGAGAAAGAGAGGCATTTCAGGAGAATGTTGCCCACCCAATTTCTCACTAAAAAAGTTGGACGTTAAAGAAGAACAAAATTTCAAAAAATAAAATAAAATAATATATGGTTTTACCTCGATGCCCATCAACCAAAGACTGGGATACTAGCAGTATTCTATGTATGAATTCCCTCTACGCAACAAACTCTCATTAACAAGGATACCATGTTGTCTATTCTATGTGTGTTATTGAAAGTCAAAGCGTGAAGACTCTCCACGTTGATTCATAATCCTGTGAATGCTTTGAGCAATGAATTGGATTTTTTCTATTTAAATATATATGTTAGTCCTCATTACTCAGTGTTGAATGTCAAATTGCTTTGAATTCTCTATGCATTGGTATATATTCTCTGCGAGTTTATTTGAAGTTTTGTTTGTGAATTTATTCCTTACATTATTTATGAACTTCGATCTATACCCGAAAGCAATGACTTGATAGTTGTTTCCCAGTTGTGAAAGCCGACTTGTGAAGTCAAAGCCCAAGAAATGTGTTGAATCATGAAGTGTTGATTTTGGGTAGCATCAAATGTGCTATAGCCATGAAAATTGGTGGAGAGGCTAAAGCACATGAGATATCCAAGACCCAGAAAGGGTTTGGGCAGATTCTAACCGGTTTGGGGGATATTAAAATATTTAATATTTTTTATGGAGTTCCTAAGTCTAAACTTAGGAAAAATAAAATATTAATGGGTATTAATATAAAATGGGTTAGAATGGTTCAAAAGTCATGGATCAAGCCAAATATAATCTTAGCCATTGATTAGAGATTTAATTTCGGCCATTGATGGACCAACGAGAAAATTATAAGAGGAGGCTTCAGGGTCAGTTGGAGAACACACCAAGGGAGATCAAGAATTTGATTTTCTGGTGCAGGGTGTGCTGAGGAAATAGAGTGAGTGATCTGAGTTGCAACTGAGGGGAAGTGAATACATAGTAGAGAGGAAAAGTTAGTACCAGGAGGATTAGCGTAGAGTTGGGAGAGGTTGACGCAGAGCCAGTTAGAGGCTACACAGAGGCAGCCAGTGGCTACGCAGAGGTATCCAGGAGCTGTAAAGAGCTAGAGAGGGCTAGTGTGTGAGACGCAGAGGATCTAAGGACTGACACAAAGGCTCCAAAATCTGACGCAGAGCCCAAAGAGTAACACAAAGCAACAGAAGTTGCATTGTTGCTGTGGGATTGTTCATCCGATGATTTAGCCTAAATATCTGTCTCCAACTGAGAGGTACTACTGCTGAGGGCATTCTCTATTGGGTGAGACATTTCTGGCACCCAGGTTGTATTCTGAAACTGCATAATAATAAAACCCTCTGAATAGTTGCACCGTTTTTCCCGCATTGGGTTTTTCCGGGGACATTAGTGACACATGTGCTTGTTTACTTTCAGTTGATGATCTATATTTGTTGATATTGTACTTGTATTTATTTTTAATATTTACATGGTAAATAACTTGTTAAGTAATTGAACAAGTAGGAAGAAATAAATTAGATAGTACAAGAAGAATTTCTAACAGGTTAAACTTAGAAATTCCAACATGAAGTTCATATGTGTGCAATATCCATTGGTTGATTAATTCATGGAATCTGCTAATCTCGTACGTCATGTTGCCAGCCACCCAACAACCTTATTGTTTGAAAAATTGAGTTGTCCTCTCCGTTGATCTTCCATAATGACATAGTGAAACACCTTGTTTACAAACCAGTAACAAGGAAGGGATATCATTTTGAGGATGTAAAGAATAGATTAGAACAAATAGTGGCAACTGGCATGGTTAACTTTGCCCTTAACAATCAAATCAAAAGGATATTGCAACAAATCAGATCATTCGACCATCATTACAGTCTCCATCTCCATGGAGTTAAGGTCATCATTTTCCAATTGAGAAGCAATAGTTTCATTAGGATTACCCTTTGGTGCTAGTCCCATTATAATTTTTCAATTTCTTATTCAAGTACAAGGTCTTCTATATTCTTGTTGTTGGAGCTTGTTACAAGTCAAGGTGGATATTTATTTCCATGTCAAGTATGCCAAAGTTCATAGGACTTAAATTTGAGACTATTTAGAGGGGTAATCCTATAAAATTCCTCAATTTTCCAATTTTGATATTTGAAAAAATAGCAATTCCTTTGTATACTAGTTGGAAAGTCTTAGTTCCATTGTTGCACCTTTTTTTCGTTGTCAAACGATTTTAAGAACCACATTTATGTTATGTGCCTACTTTGCTTCTATATTAAGTCCGTTGTGGGAAGATTTTTCTTAGGGAGAGGCCTTTAATTTTTGCTAACACAATGGCCAAATTTGATGAAGTATTAGAGTTAGTGAATACCATTAGAGGAAATTTCAACTCAAAAATAGCAAGAAAAAAAATAATAATATAATAAAATAACTCCATGTAGACAATTTTTTGATATATCATTTTTATTATTTCACTTTTATCACAATTACTCAAATAAATGTTATGTGTGTGTCTCTTATATATATGCCCATACTTTAATAAAAATTTAAATTTATACTTATATTTTATATTACTTCAAATAAGCTCACTATTATAAAAAATAGTCATATATATTATATTCTGCCACAGGATATTTATTATAATAATAATAATAATAATATTATAAAGTAGATTAACACTTAATTTAATTTAAATTACCCATATAAATGCACCTTTATTAATAATAATTGGTTATATATTTTTTTATAATTTAAATTATTTACTAACACAGATTTAGTATAATTTAAATTTATATATTTACATTTAAATTTATTTATTTACACCCCATGATTTAACCTTCAATATATAACACACTAAACCATGATTTACCAATCATGAAAATATTCTCGATATTCTAACTTTATAGATTAATATATTATTTTTATTTTAAATATTTAATATAGTTTTTGAGTTACTTGGGAACCATTCACGCTTAAAGTAGGTAAATTATATTACTAAAAATTTGTTGGTGCCTAGTCATGCATATATCTCTTTTAAATTTTAAAAGATTTTGATTGGCTTACACATTATGACTTGGAAATTCAATGTTAGCTTTTTAAAATCAAATTTCCTCTAATATTTGATACTCTCCACTATTGATGGGATGCTAATGTTAATTTTTGGCAGCTTAGTGACAAATTCCATCCATGGGGCTATATTCCTCTTTCTGAGAGGACCAATTTTGACTATTAAAGCACTCAATTTGGACAAGGGAAACTAAATTTTTTAAGAAAAACCCAGACATGCACAAAAGGATAGGTCATTCCAAAAGAGAATTTATACACCCCCGGATGGCTATAAATACAAGTCAAGAGACCCTCATTTTGACATCAAAATTATCATTATTCTTTCTTTGGTTTAGCTTGCACATGTCTAAGGTAGTTCACAAAGATTGGTTCATACAGGTCTGAAATTGCAGAGTCTGAAACTCGCACGTGGGATCTAGGGTTTTGATTTCTATTTGTAGGGATGACAAAGACATATTTTAGTCACAACCACAAACACACAAGCTCATGAGTGCTATTGGAGGGTTTCAAACGCACACACATACACTCTCTGTGTATGGTTCAAAACTAGGGTTTTATTTTTTCAGTTGACCGCAGAATTAAGCAGTTAAACACAAACAATGAAATTTGATCACTGGCTTCTGAATCAGGGTTTTGATTATTAGAATTGTTGGGTTCATCTCAAGGATTTTGTTTAGTTGATTTTGCTGGATAGGTTTGTGGTTGAAGATATGGATCATTGTACTCTCTCTTTCCTGAAACTCTCAATGGCAATCTAATAAGAAGAATAATTTGAAAGGGTTTTCTCCATTGTGGGTTTTACCTTGGTGTCTAACTAATCCTCGTGTCTCTGTGTGTGAATGATTCTATTCTATTGTTCCTTTATGTTCCTTTGCATTGATGATGATACTGTTCTTTCTATATAATTTCATATGTTGTTGAATAATGTTATGATGTTATGTGGTGAACTCAATGTGTAAATAACGAAATGAAATTATCTAAAACAAATAACAAGCTAGCCCTAAGAAAAATTAACAAGTAAACATTCGAAAAGACACTATTTTCAACATTAAAGTCTATCTCCAAAATGCACATAAAGAGACTTTTTTTGCAACTAGAATATCAGTTCTAGTGAGATGAGACACAATAGAAAAGGCATAATTCTAAACTTGGTTTTGTTCTAAAAATCCTCAATTTGAGGTTGAAACGAACACCCATCAAAAACTAGCAAGTGATCAAGTCAGTAAAGTTGAGGTTGATCCCCAACAAGTACCAATTTTAGGAGTGATTTTGCATAAAGATGAAAAAGTTTAGGTTTCACTTCCCAAGCTCATTATTAGACCTCGGGAAGAAGTTGTTAATAACAGGAACAAAACTAGCCTTGGATATGACAAGCATGTATCCTTTCATACTCCAGATTACTCAAAGCCAATCTAATTTCAGTGTGTTGGATATATTCAAAGTGGCTCATCTTCACCTGCTCCTCTTTCTCCTCCACAACAGATTGTTAGATGCCAACATTGTCATAGAGCTGGTCATGTGAAAGATCATTGCTTTAATCTTCATTTGTGTGAGAATTGTGGTCAACATACTCATCACTCAAAAAGATGCTTCAGAAAAAAGCCTCATGCAAGAACGAAGATTCACCTTGGCTGGATCACTTCTTGGTAATGGGCTTCAACAACCAAAAAGATATTCTGATCATACCATAGAATTGTTACTAGAATATTGAAAATTCTTACAGTTGAGATCTCTTCATCTTCTCACTTTAGATCTGACACTGGGGGAATTGATGGTCATCTACAAGCTTCAAAGATATATGAAACGAGTTTGAGCCACAACCTGAAATTGTTTCTTGAGCCTACAACCAGAGTTAGCAATACCCAGATTCAAAGTTGTAGCCAGGGACACGAAGCCCCTGATCATGCCTTTGGTTGGTGGCCTTCCTTAAACCACCATAGGTTGAGACCTACCTTTTTAGGTTGAGGTTATCCCTTTTTTCCACAGGTTGAGACTTCCATTTTCTAGTTGATGGACTCCCTCTTCAAAGCATTAGGGACATTTCCTCTAGCATATTACTAACAACTTTTTGTCAGATTTGGCACTATTCTAGGAGTCACACTAAGAATTCTAGTTTGAGGCCCAAAGGTCTTCCTTTTCACAAAATAGGGAGCACTTCCTCTAACAGAAGACTTCAGCTTCTAGTGAGAATTGGAAGAGTTCCAGCAACTGCACTAAGCATTCCAGTGTTGGTGGTCATCCAAAAATCATTATCCATTGAGACCTAGAGTTCTCCCACCTTATGTCATAATTTCATATATCACATTAATCCTATTCGTACCATGCATTTTTGTATTACAACTCTCTTCTTGGACTCATATGTACCCCTTTAGGTTAAGGGGGGAAATGTTGGACACTTAATCTGCTAAGGGTTGGTGTGGAATATGAATAGTCATTGGAGTCCAAGAGACCACTTGGAATATGGAAACCAAGGGTCATTAGAGAATGTATAAATGTATACCCTTGTGAATAATATGTAATGTCACGTGTTATCTTTCATATCTTTCTTATTTATGTGTGTCTTTAACAATAGGAATATGAAACTTATATTCAATGGTAATTTTGTTGAGCTCTCTATATTCTTGACACATATGCCATGAATCTTATAAGCCAATAGAATTGGTGAAGAGAAATAAATTTCACTAGGCTGAATTATGTCAAACTCTAACATTTCTTGTATCATATACTCAATTTAACTGCATATGTGTATACGTAAGGTCCAGTGTTAGGTAGTATAACTCCTAGTTGCAAATGAGTAGCAAGGTCATGATCTCAAGTAATTGGAAAAGATCCAAGAATCTCTCCAAATACCTTAGAATGATTTTCAATAACTTTTGGAGATTCATGAGATTAGAGAGTTTACATATTTGAACATACATTGAGTTTGTTGCCTTGGTGACTGTAATCATCTTCAAGCATGTTGTAGATGACTTCCCACACAGTTACTCATCCATCAACGCTGCAAACTGTATCAACAAATATGGGCGATATCTCTGAAACCTCAGGCTCTAAAACACTCTGTTGCTTCTTCTTTTGTATTACTTTTCGTAAGGACATCCCTTTTGAAGCTTCCTTGAAATGAAACAGAGATATATCAACGCACACAATTGAGGGCAATTGAGGCTGAGAGCTCTTTGAAATGACTTGAATCGTGGGAAGATTTTAAATGCAATCTCTGTGCTAACTAGCCATAACTTAAAAACATCAACTTCTCTCCTCAAGCTGCTAAACCATAATTGCTATGTCAACCCACTTAATATTTTATTAAAACTCAGTAACTTCCCACGCTTCACGCCTTATTTGCTGCATCGCAACTTTCAAACTTTGCAATATAGCATTGCTTGGAGATAATGCGAAATGTGATTGCGAAACATCACAATATTGAATTTCACAATTTTTAAGGGATGACACTGTTAGTGTCAGTCTTTACAGCCTTCCTCCAGTGATCAAACATGCTCTTACAAAGTGATTTTGAAGTGTCAAGGTCAAATTTTGTCATTTCAGTGAGT
>APFE031121349.1:54280-65776 GCA_000404065.3 Pinus taeda | reverse complement strand
AGGCCACCACCCTCACCACCCCACGCCTCCCCAACACATATAAACTATCGTATTAATAAAAGGGGCCAGTGGGAGTTGAACCCACGGACGGTGGGAGGGCCAGCTGTGCCCACGCGGCCACCCCATGGTACAACCTCCAAAACAACGCCACAGAACTCCCATGATACGTACCAAAAACCAATATGCCCCAAATATTAATGCGCCATTAATAATGGAGATACATGATTTATGGGGCGAGCCACCCAATGCAGACCCGACCCTGAGCAAAAATACATTGGTTTTGTTAAAAAAACAATAATGTATTAAAATGAGAGGGGCGGGGTTTGACCCCCCGACCCCTCCTCAACTAATGCTTAATATTGCCACTCTACCTAAACTACGTCATTGTTAAATTTGTCGGAGGTATTTTATATAAACCCGTCATTTTTTAGTATGGGGGGACAGATGGAGGAACCAGGAGCGGCAACGGATTTCGAGACATGAGGAGGTTGTGCACGCAGTTCGAGGCAGTGTTTTACAGGATGACCAAATTTTCACCTTGTCAGATTTTGACAAATTTATATGGTTTTAGTGCTTCTTGATGCCACGAACGCAATGGATTTTTCTGTGTCTCCATCAGAGTTCCACATTTTCTGGCCATTTTCAATATGAGGATGGAACCATGATTGCTGCAAAAACAGGGAGCGGAACCATGATCCTCGAAATTTTCCTGAGGAGGTAATTTTTCTCCATGTCAGAATATAGACAAGTTTACAGTCGTTTTTCATGGTTTTCCGCAAGGATCGCAATGGCAAAGTCAAATTTGCCTTTGCAGTTGCAGATTTCCCTTCCACCCATGGAGCAGAATCTTTGAGGAATCTAGGGGGGATCTAAAAGATTCCTTAAGCCCCATATTCTCACTTTCTCAGAATTCAGAAATTGGACTATCGATATTGCACTATTCGACGTCACAAATCTGATGATGCGTTCAGATTTCTCATTCTCTCATTCTATTCTTCAGCCACTTTCCTAAGTGGAATGCAAGTGTCAACATCCATGTGCGAGCAATAATGTGATTGATGTCATGAGATCGATGGTCCGAGCATCTTTAGCAGTTTGACATCCGCTTCTTCAGATGGCCCTTGGTTGTGAGGTATATGATGTGTTCATGTACTTCTTTTGCTATGCATTGTGCTGCACAGGACCTTGACTGATGTTTGATGTGGGATCCTGTTTCTTACTCATTTTTATAATTCCTGCTTAATGTGACGCGGAATCGCCTATGTGATGTACTTGTTGTGATGACTCATCATGTTGTGTTTTGAGATCCCTTTGTTGTATGTTGATGGGATATTCATGTTGTCGTCATGCATGTTTGCATTGAGATCCCTTTTATGCCATGTTGGCGGGATGCTCATCATGCATGAGTTTGTGTCATACTGATAGGAGTCTTTTGACTGAGAGTTCCTGTAGCAGAACATCTCTTAGAGACACTCCTATGTGAGGGCATTTTCCTTGTATGACAACGACATCACCTCTATGTACATCATCACTATTGACAACACTTAATGCAGCGGCCTACACCATCTTGACACCGGGGCTCGGAGACATAGTCCCTCTTGGACGAACTCCGTTATCAATGACTTATGTTTTTATGTTGTTGATGATTGTCTTGTTCCTCTTCTTTACAGCATGCAGATGTATTCATTAATGTTCCTTTAAAAATGCAATTTAACACATCACGAAAGCAAAAGGTCATGGAAGGGTGCTTCGTCACACCCGGACTTGGATCAAGTGGTATCAGAGCGGTCTTTGTGTTAATGTGAATTGCAGCGTGAGCAATGGAACGTGCAGCGACATAGGATGAAAAAGCAATGTACACGACCATGCTTAACATTTCCAAAAGGGTAGAGATAATGTATGGAACTCTACAGAAAGAGACAGAGGAAAAGGAGTGATTGTAGCTTCAGTTGCAAGCCACCGAATAGGCTCTGTAAGAACTGAAGCATAACAAACATAATCTTCAAACAGAGAATGTTGAATTGAAGCTGCATCTACATGAAGAGAAAGAGGAGAAACAAAGTTTGCTATGACAACTGCAAGCAAAGGACGAGGCCTTGGAAAAGTTGTAGAGTGAACCATGTGAATTAAAAAGTAGTTCTCCATCTTCATCTATGTTTCCTGATGATGATTTCGCTATCTTTGAAAATCATACCACAGGAATTGGCTCCAAACTGTTGAAGAGAATGGGGTATGTAGGAAAATGCTTGGGTGTTAATGGCCAAGGCATTGTCAACCCCATCAAAGTAGAGGAATTACCTCGTCAGGCAGGACTTGGGTATGTTAGAAAGGAAGTTGGGGAATGCGTCGAGGCAACTAATGAACCACCAACAATAGATGATGAGCAACCCTCATTAGTTCTTTCTAAATCAATAGAGGAGGTAAAATATGTTGATTTCCTTTCAGTTTCGTCTTCACACAGTATGAGTTATGTTGGAGATGTGGAGATCCCAATTACAGCGAAAAACATGAGGCTCCTTATAAGGACGGGGCACAAGGAGGAAGAAGAACTTGGTGTTAATAACCAAGGCATAACTCAACCTTTGGAGGTTGTGCACGAACATCGATTTGCAGGCTCAAGATACACTAAAGGAGAATGCTCAAAAGTGTCAGATTCGTTCGAGGCATCGTCGAAATTGTCAAAGAAAGAGAATGATGGGAACAAATCGCCATCATCCCATGGTAGTGGTCATCACAGGGAAAGAGCTGAGGCAAGCTCTCCTCGCCATACTTACACCAGAGACAGCCAGGAAAGGTATAACCACTCTGGACATTCGAATGCTCATTTCGATTACAATCATATTGTTAATAATGAGCGTAAAACATGGCATCGAAAAACATGCACCTTTTGTGGATTACATAACCATACATTTTCTAAGTGTTGGAAAATAATGGCAGCACTCAAAAGGATGAGGCGTGAAAGACCCTCTCAACAACAGGTAAAGAAACATGTTAAGCAGATCTGGAGGAAGAAGACCTATTGTAGTCATTGCGACAGAAATGGCCATCAAAGAGCCACTTGTTGGAGGCTCCATCTAGAGCATCACCTTAAAGACAAAGTGTCGATGCATGAACCAAATGAAACAATTGTTCGACACAAAACCACCACAGGGGGATGACCCGTTCACCTTGATAAGTGAGAAATGGTTTTTAGCTATGTTAGCATTTCATGGTCGTGCTTTCGTGAATCATTTGTTGCATTTTAAAATGTAAAAGTGATTATGCATTTTCCATCACTTGTTAGGCAATAGTGATGTCTAGTTTTATTTTGAGTTTCATTTTAAACTGTGAAAGTGATGTTGTGTTTCCATCACTTGTCGAAAGAAAAAATAGTGTTGGCCTTATCTTTGTAAATCATGTGTTGCAGTGATGATGTGTTTTCCATCACTTGTTGAAGCAACAATGATAGGTTGGCCTTGTTGTCGTAGCTGGGGTATTGCATCCATCTTGATGTAAACTTGACCACCGAGTATGTGTTATAAACTCGTGGCAAGTATGGGATGCTTTGGTCATTAGTTGGTCATGAAAGTCAAGCATGTAATTTGCAAAACAATGTACTACAGGTTGCAGGTGTCAGCTCATCGCTTAAGGCTCCGAAGAACAAAGGTGAAGGAGATGGAAGAGAGACCTTTTAGGACGCTTATGATGCAGACAAGGTACAAAGAAGTTGTAGATTATTTTTCATGCTTTTGGAGGACCAAAAGCTCCTCAGTGGGGAGGATTGATCTAGGTGGCTCCAGAGACACACAAGACAAAGAGGACTCAGGAAAGCTCAAAAATAAAAGTGTTTGGATTATGCTCATACAAGGACCAGAGCGTAGATCTCGTTGTCCTGATCGCGGTGGTGGGAACGGTTCGTCAATCCGAGTCCAAATGAAGGAGATAGAGGCAGTCAAAGTTGGGTTGATTTTTTGATGACTGGGCAAGTTTAACAAGGACACAATTTGCACTTTTCTGGCGAACGGAATTTGGCCAACTCTGGCCAGATTCCGGGCAAAATCGTGGCCTCGTTAAAAAGACTCCTACGACTTAAAAACAGAATTTCTAAACGGGCTTATTTCTCTCTCTCTCTCTCTCTCTATATATATATATATATATAATGGAGGTGGTAAGCCACCACCCTCACCACCCCACGCCTCCCCAACACATATAAACCATCGTATTAATAAAAGGGGCTAGTGGGAGTTGAACCCACGGAGGGCGGGAGGGCCAGCCCCGCCCACACAGCTCCCCCATGGTACAACCTCCAAAACAACACCACCGAACTCCCATGATACGTACCAACAACCAATATGCCCCAAATATTAATGCGCCATTGATAACGGATATACATGATTTATGGGGTGGGCTGCCCAATGCAGACCTGACTCTGAGAAATAATACATTGCGGTCGTTAAACAAACAATAATGTATTAAAATGAGAGGGGTGGGGTTTGACCACCTAACCCCTCCTCAACTAATGCTTAATATTGCCACTCCACCTAAACTGCCTCATTGTTAAATCTGTCGAAGGTATTTTATATAAACTCGTCATTTTTTAGTATGGGGGGACAGATGGAGGAACCAGGAGTGGGCGCAGATTTTGAGACATGAGGAGGTTGTGCACGCAGTTCGAGGCAGCGTTTTGCAAGAGGGTCGAATTTTCACTTTGTCAGATTTTGAAAATTTTTATATGGTTTTAGCACTTCTCGACGCCACGAATGCAATGGCATTGTCAGTGTCTCCATTAGAGTTCTACATTTTCCGGCCATTTTCAGTATGAGGATGGAACCATGATCACTGCAAAAACAGGGAGTGGAACCATGATCCTTGAAATTTTCTTGAGGAGGTAATTTTTCTCCATGTCGGAATATAGTCAAGTTTACAGTCGTTTTCCATGGTTTTCCACAGGGATTGCAATGGCAAAGTCAGATTCGCCTTTGGAATTGCAGATTTCCCATCCACCCATGGAGCAGAATCTTTGAGGAATCTAGGGGGATCTAAAAGATTCCTTAAGCCCCAGATTCTCACTTTCTTAGAATTCAAAAATTGGACTGTCGATTTTGCACTATTCGATGGTGCATTCAGATTTCTCATTCTCTCATTCTATTCTTTAGCCACTTTCCTAAGTGGAATGCAGGTGTCAACATCCATGTGCGAGCAGTAATGTGATTGATGTCGTGAGATCGATAGTCCGACCATCTTTAGCAGTTTGACATCCGCTTCTTCAGATGGCCCTTAGTTGTGAGGTAGATGTTGTGTTCGTGTACTTATTTTGCTATGCATTGTGTTGCATAGGTCCTTGATTGATTTTTGACGTGGGATCCTGTTTCTTAATCATTTTTATGATTCTTGCTTGATGTGACGTGGAATTGCTTATGTGATGTACTTGTTGTCATGTCTTATCATGTTGTGTTTTGAGATCCCTTTGTTGTATGTTGATGGGATACTCATGTTGTTATCATGCATGTCTGCATTGAGATCCCTTTTATGCCATGTTGGCGGGATGCTCATCATGCATGAGTTTGTGTCATACTGATAGTAGTCTTTTGACTGAGAGTTCCTGTAGGAGAACATCTCGTAGAGCCACTTCTGCGTGAGGGCAGTTTCCTTGTATGACAACAACATCACCTATATGTACATCATCACTATTGACAACACTTAATGCAGTGATCCACAGCATCTTGACATCGGGGCTCGGAGACATAGTCCCTCTTGGACGAACTCTGTTATCAACAACTTATGTTTTTATGTTGTTGATGATTGTCTTGTTCCTCTTCTTTACAGCATGTAGATGTATACATTAATGTTCTTTTAAAAATTCAATTTAACACATCACGAAAGTAAAAGGTGTTGGAAGGGTCCTTCGTCACACCCGGACCTGGATCAAGTGGTATCAGAGCGGTCTTTGCATTGATGTGAATTGCAGTGTGAACAATGGAAGGTGCAGTGACAAAGGATGAAAAAGCGATGTATGTGACCATGCTTAACATTTCCAAAAGGGTAGAGATAATGTATGAAACTCTACAGAAAGAGACAGAGGAAAACGAGCAATTGCAGCTTCAGTTGCAAGCCATAGAAGAGGCTCTAGAAGAACTGAAGCATAACAAACATAATCTTCAAACGGAGAATGTTGAATTGAAGATGCGTCTACATGAAGAGAAAGAGGAGAAACAAAGTTTTCTATGACAACTGCAAGCAAAGGACGAGGCCTTGGAAAAGTTGTAGCATGACCCATGTGAGGTAAAAAGTATTTCTCCATCTTCATGTATGTTTCCTGGTGATGATTTCGCTATTTTTGAAAATCATACCACAGGAATTGGCTCCAAATTGTTGAAGAGAATGGGGTATGAAGGAAAAGGCTTGGGCGTTAATGGCCAAGGCATTGTCAACCCCATCAAAGTAGAGGAATTACCCTGTCAGGCAGGACTTGGGTATGTTAGAAAGGAAGTTGGGGAATGCGTCGAGGCAATTAACGAACCACCATCAATAGATGATGAGCAACCCTCATCAGTTCTTTCTAATTCAACACATATAAACCATCATATTAATAAAAGGGGCCAACGGGAGTTGAACCCATCGCTGGCGAGAGGGTCGGCCTCGCCCACGTGGTGGCCCCATGGTACAACCTCCAAACCAACACCATCAAACTCCCATGATATGTACCAACAACCAATATGCCCCAAATATTAATGCGCCATTGATAAAGGAGATATGAGATCCATGGGGCGGGCCACCCAATGCAGACCTGACCCTGAGCAAGAATACATTACGATCGTAAAAAAAACAATAATGTATTAAAATGAGAGGGGCAGGGTTTGACCACCCAACCCCTCCTCAACTAATGCTTAATATTGCCACTCCACCTAAACTACCTTATTGTTAAATCTGCCGAAGGTATTTTATATAAACCCATCATTTTTCAGTGTGGCGGGACAGATGGAGGAACCAAGAGAGGGCATGGATTTCGAGACAGGAGGAGGTTGTGCAGGCAGTTTGAGGCAACATTTTGTAGGAGGGCCGAATTTTCACTTTGTCATATTTTGACAAATTTTATATGGCTTCAGCACTTCTCGATGCCACGAACACAATGACGCTGGTCGTGTCTCCATCAGAGTTCTACATTTTTCTGCCATTTTCAGTATGAGGATGGAACCATGATCGCTACAAAAACAAGGAGTGGAACCATGATCCTTGAAATTTTCCCGAGGAGGTAATTTTTCTCCATGTCGGAATATAGTCAAGTTTACAGTCATTTTTCATGGTTTTCTGCAGGGATCGCAATGGCGAAGTCAGATTCACCTTTGGAGTCGCAGATTTCCCGTCCACCCATGGAGCATAATCTTTGAGGAATCTAGGGGGAATCTAAAAGATTCCTTAAGCCCCAGATTCTCACTTTCTCAGAATTCAGAAATTGGATAGTCGATTTTGCACTATTCAATGTCACATATCTGATGGTGCGTTCAAATTTCTCATTCTCTCATTCTATTCTTCAGCCACTTTCCTAAGTGGAATGCAGGTGTCAACTTCCATGTGCGAGCAGTGATGTGATTGATGTCTTGAGATGGATGGTCTGAGCAGCTTTAGTAGTTTGACATCCGCTTCTTCAGATGGACCTTGGTTGTGAGGTGTATGTAGTTTTCATGTACTTCTTTTGCTATGGATTGTGCTGCACAGGTCCTTGATTGATGTTTGACGTGGGATCCTGTTTCTTACTCATTTTTATGATTCCGGCTTGATGTGACGTGGAATTGCCTATGTGATGTACTTGTTGTCATGATTCATCATATTGTGTTTTGAGATCCCTTTGTTGTATGTTGATGGGATACTCATGTTGTCGTCATGCATGTTTGCATTGAGATCCCTTTTATGCCATGTTGGCGGGATGCTCATCATGCATGAGTTTGTGTCATACTGATAAGAGTCTTTTGATTGAGAGTTCCTGTAGCAGAACATCTCTTAGAGCCACTCCTGCGTGAGGCCATTTTCCTTGTATGACAACAACATCACCTCTATGTGCATCATCACTATTGACAACACTTAATGCAACAACCTACACCATCTTGACACCGGGGCCCGGAGACGTAGTCCCTCTTGGATGAAATCCGTTATCAATGACTTATGTTTTTATGTTGTTGATGATTGTCTTTTTCCTCTTCTTTACAGCATGCAGATGTATTCATTAATGTTCTTTTGAAAATGCAATTTAACACATCATGAAAGTAAAAGGTATTAGAAGGGTCCTTCGTCACACCCGGACCTGGATCAAGTGGTATCAGAGTGGTCTTTGTGTTGATGTGAATTGCAACGTGAACAATGGAACGTGCAGCGACAGAGGATGAAAAAGTGATGTAAGAGACCATGCTCAACATTTCCAAAAAGGTAGAGATAATGTATGAAACTCTACAAAAAGAGACAGAGGAAAAGGAGCGATTGCAACTTCAGTTGCAAGCCACAGAATAGGCTCTGGAAGAACTGAAGCGTAATAAACATAATCTTCAAACGGAGAACGTTGAATTGAAGATGTGTCTACATGAAGAGAAAGAGGAGAAACAAAGTTTGCTATGACAGCTGCAAGCAAAGAACGAGGCCTTGGAAAAGCTGTAGCGTGACCCATGTGAGGTAAAAAGTAGTTCTCCATCTTCATGTATGTTTCCTGGTGATGATTTCGCTATTTTTGAAAATCATACCACAAGAATTGGCTCCAAATTGTTGAAGAGAATGGGGTATGAAGGAAAAGGCTTAGGCGTTAATGGCCAAGGCATTGTCAACCCCATCAAAGTAGAGGAATTACCTCGTCAGGCAGGACTTGGGTATGTCAGAAAGGAAGTTGGGGAATGCCCCAAGGCAACTAGCAAACCACCAACAACAGATGATGAGCAACCCTCATCAGTTCTTTCTAAATCGTTAGAGGAGGTAAAAGATGTTGATTTCCTTTCAGTTTCGTCCTCACACAATATGATTTCTGTTAGACATTTGGAGATCCCAATTACAGGGACAAACATGAGGCTCCTTACAAGGACGAGGCACAAGGAGGAAGAAGAACTTGGTGTTAATAACCAAGGCATAACTCAACCTTTGGAGGTGTTGATGCCCCGAAAATCGTTGCATCAACCTCAGGGGATAACCACCCGGTCCAAACCTTAATACAGCTCCTTTTCCATTTGGGATGGTGGCTCCGACTGGATATAATGGGACCAGTTTCCCAGTAATGAATAAAAGGGGTGGATGAATGATTGGTTTTCTAATAAGTGATAATGAATGGAGGACTTAATCTATAAGCGAAAACACAAATTACTATTTATCCCGGGAAGCTTCTATTCTTAAGTGCAACGTTTGGTGATCTGTGTTCGTCAATAGGCATATAGATGACACTATTCAATAAACAAAGACATTCATTTGAATAATAATTGCTTCGTTCAAATAGTTGAACGAAGTAATTGATAAAACATTGTTACACTTCTCTTTCTATATTACTGATACATGTATGATTAGAAGAATAGCAAACTGTAAACATCCAGTAGTGGAAAGTATAAAGACTGCTGTTAAAACACATGCATATATTCAATAATAACAAGAATGATCAAACAACAATTCACATAAAAAGAATGAATTCAGACATAGATAATAGTACCATATGAGCTGCAAATCATTCCCAACGTCAATCGCAATTCGAATTCCTTCTTCCGACTCAGAAATACTTTTAAATAAAGGCAATAGTGCACATCCACATAAAAGCTTTGTTATCAAAAATTGGAATAATTGGTCCAATTTTCATAAAAGAATATGCCTGAAGTACAGTAGTGCAACTTCAGGCTTAAGTCATATACAAAAACTTACGACCCTTTATAAATACATGAAAGGGTCTATAAATACTAAATTAAACTAACAAACTACAAAATTAAAATGCTACTAAATTGGTATAACTCAATCTTGAATATCTCTTTCCCACAGCAATCTGATAGTCGGCAGCATGATTCATTACTCTGGCTGTTTGCCTTTTGACCTGAGTTGGCATATCGCCAGCATCGGTTGCACTTCTTGAGGGCGGCTGAGACGAGAATTGATTTGAGCAGCATATGTGGCATCGTGTATATCGGGAATTATACACCCGATTGCATCCGTCAGACACTTGAGGGCGGCTCTCTGGCTGTATGGTTTTACTGGGAACAACCAATAGGTGTCCCAAGTTAAACTTTTAATTCATGTGATTAATCTCCCATTCTTTTCTAGCTCTTGGTAACATGATTGCTCCAATGTTTTGGCCGATAATAATTTACCTGGTGTACATTCGGAGATCATGTTAGATAAATAGAGAGTATTGTTAATCAAATCAATCAAATTGTTCGTAGATAATTTGCATCTAGAAACCGCTCTCTCTGCTTTCATCAATTGGGACTGCCACTCCATGAATAGAATTTCTTTATGGGATTCTAAGATTTTAGGCAAGTTCGCTGCCTGTCCCTCATTAGTGTCCTGCCAAGTAAGAAAATCCGTTAAAGTCTCATCGGCTTGCTCTAAATCCTGTCTGGCATCAACTGATTTATCTATTATAGATGTTGTTATGTTGCACAGAGGTTCAACTTGGGCAATTTTATGACACTGTTACACAGTAAAATGTCACTGCCATCATGTCAGTCTCCCTACTGTGTTATAAAACCACATTCACCTAAGCTCATGCTCCTTGAAATGTCTAAAAAACCCTCTTTGCCTAAGTTAAATGGATCATCGCGTCTGTTCATCAAATAACCGCGCTGACAGGCGGAGGCTAATGTAACTGCTACGCTGCCAGCGCGGAAGCACACGTGTTTCCTGCGCTGGTCCAATTTTACGGACAGCGCACCCTCCGTTTGTACTGTTGAGCGCTGACCAGACCTCCTCTATAGTTGATCTGCGATGTCAGCGCGCCAGCCCAGTGTCTCCACCCGCGCTGATCCTGTTTAGGCGAGTTTGTTCTAATAGCCAGCCTTCCAGATGACTCCAGACTTGGCTGTTAGCATTGTAAGGGTCGCCATCCTTTCTCTGGCATGTCTGTTCGACTGATCATCCACCTTATCTTGGGGGAAAGCTCATCCTTTACCTATTCATGGAGACTCCTTCTCCTTTATAAGCCTCCTCCATTGCCCATGAGCAGCTAGTTTGGAACATATAGACTTTGATGAGGAATTCTTAGTGCATTTCAGTGCTACTCTTTGTAGGCATTTGGTGTGTTGTGTGAGGATTGCTTTGAGCTTGAGGAAGGTCATGAGCTTGTTGCCTTGTATTTGAGAGAGAGACCTTTTGACTTGGGAGATTTGCTCCAAAGGTGAATGCTTGGAAGATATGCTGGCTGGACCCTCTAGAGAAGGACTCAGCGTCAGGACCTCGGTTGTACCTTACTCTATTTTTTGTTAATAAAGATAGATGACTACTCTTATGGTTCCATTTCCAATTGTCCAATGAATGATTGATGTAAATTGTATCCTTCCTGACTGATAC